>JAIMZG010000096.1:0-20006 GCA_020466075.1 Colletotrichum coccodes | reverse complement strand
AGCAAGGGCGGCGGCGGCACGAGCAAGGGCGGCGGCGGCACGGGCAAGGGCGGGAGGAAGGAGAAGACAAACGCCGGCAACTGATATTCTCGCCTAAGGCCAGAAGTCGCGTCGTCAGTTTCAGTCCTTGGGAGCCGGGTAAAGGTTGAGAATATGTATCATACTGAGCCCGGTGCCGGGAGCCGGATCGCTGTTAGTCCGTGGAGGCGCCCTCTGTCTTTAATGATTCAACCTTCATCTCGCCAAAACAGCTGCGGACTCGCTCGTGAGTGGAAGGGCATACGTTGGCCGATGGCACGTGCTGTCGATAAGATGTTTCACCACTTTGCGAGGCGCCAATCGTATAGAGTAAAGCTCGGAGCAGCCAAGGGCGAGCGGGGAAAGTGAATCCGCGGAGCTAAACGGTGCGATGATCCGAAGCCGGCACGGCCGAGTCGCGTCGGCTGCTTTAAACCCCCGCAGCGCTAGGGACCCGGCTCGGGGCTTCGCCGCATCAGTAGTGACCGTTGCGCCAAAAAGAAGAAAAAAATGTAACGACAGTGATGAGATAGTCCTTCCCACTCATCAGTCGTAACAAAAGGAAGCAACAAATCAGCTACCTTCGGTTCGTAAAAAGGCAGGGAATTCTATCTGATGAGATTTCATATTGATCGGTGTTGGAGGAGGAACGTGCACTAAAGCGGCAGCGCTAAACCAAATCCGGCAGGGAAGCTCGCCCGCACCCCGAGTCAACGACACCACACCTCGAGCTGCGACTTACCTCATCGCTTCGACAGGAGCTCGTTTCTACAGGTCACATATCGGAGGTACAAAATCTTCCCGGTTTGCACAGCGGGGCGGATTGAAAACAGCCCACGCTTGAACGTCGACAAGCCACGCACGCCAGACCACGAACCGCAACATCCAACACGGCATCTTCCGCGGCGAACGCAAAGGCCCACGATGTCTACCGAAGACTACTCCAAGATCCCCACGCCGGAGTCGGCGTACTGCGACTTCTGTTTGATCCCCGTCGGAACGGGGAGCACTTCCGTCGCCAACGAGGTCGCGCAGGTTCAGCGTCTGTTGAAGGCGAGCGGGCTCAAGTACACCATGCACTCGGCCGGCACCACCGTCGGTGAGTCCTGGTCCCGAAACCTCCCGGCTTCCGCGGGGAGCCGTGCGGGTTGCAAGGGCGAGAGGGACGGTGCTGACAGAATGATCTCACACAGAGGGGAGCTGGGACGACGTCTTCCGCGTCATCGGGCAGGCGCACTCCCTCGTCCACCAGGGCGGCGTTGTCAGGATCCAGTCTTCGATGCGCGTCGGCTCGAGGTTTGTCTATCTAAAGTAATGAGTGTATGCGGAATGCATGGGGCTGATGGATCGCGCAGAACGGACAAGAAGCAGTCTGCCGAAGACAAGGTGAAGCGAGTTGAGGGAATTTTGGCGTCGGACAAATAAATATGCCGTCCAGACTGGCAGCACACGGAAAGGGACAACGGTAAAGTTACAGCTTATTAAGTTATGATTGACACAAGTCATACTATTTGGATTCCGCCCGCCTTTCGTGATGGTACAATGTATACATCTCAGCCTGGTAGATTGTGATATTGACACCGCCGACCCCACGACCCGTCGTCAGCCAGACACGACGCTAGCCCTTTTGCCTCAATGAAAAACAGGACGAAGTAGAACTTTTGGAGAATTCCGATCAGGGAGCATTTCTGCTCTCAGCCGCGCATGGTCTGCTTCTTCATGCTCTTCTTCAGGTCGCGCTCACGCTCCCTCTCGAGGTACTTCTTCTGAGCCTTGGCGTCGAGGGCGCTAAGCTCAGCGTCGCGCTTGGCCTTCTTCTGCTTCTCGCGCTCAAGGGCACGCTCCTCGGCCTTCTCGGCGTCGGCGGCCTTCTTGAGCTGGGCGATGGTCTCCTCGCGCACGCTGCGCACCTTGCGCAGGACCTCGGGGCGGAAGTGGGCGCCGGAGACGAGGGCATCGGGAATGCGGACGAAGTACTCGAAGAGGGGCAACAGAGCGTCGTAGTTGTTGTTGGAGGGGATGCGGTAGCGGAGGAAGACGCGCTTGCGAGGGATGGTCTCCTCCAGGCTTTGAACTGTTAGTCTCGAACGGCATACGGCAGAGGTGTCATCACAACTTACGTGGAGGGGCGGTCAACGGGCTGGTCAGAGACGATGAGGTACTCAAAGGCGTCGCCGGCAGCCTCAACGGCCTTGATGAGCTCAGGGGTCAACAGCTGCTCGGTGATCTCGGCGCTCTCGCTCATGACGGTGACCCAGTTGGGGAGCTTGGCGTGGTCCTTGGTGAAGGTGATGGAGACATCGTAGCGATCATCGCGAACCTGCTTCATGCGGTCCTTGGAAACAATGGCCCAGACGAAGTTGTCGTAGGTGCTCTTGTTCTCCTTGCTACGCAGCTCGTGGGTGCCGGGGATGGAGGGTACGGTGAGGTGCTCCTTGCCGTCAAATGGGTAGATGACAGCCTCGACCGAATCATAGGGGGCCTCGACGGCATCCATGAAGAAGCTGGAAACAGACTCGACGATGCTCAGGGCCGGGTTGAAGCGCTTTGTCAGGGTCAACTTGACATCCATGAACGCGACATTCTGGCGGCCGGTGCCGTAGCTAGCGAACTCGAAGAGGGACTTCTCACGCAACACGCCGCCGGCATCCTTGGGGTCGGTGCCCGCGGTCGAACGCGGGGAGAAGCCGACGGAGGCGAACTCGGACTTCAGCGTCGGCGCATGGGCTACCGCCCAGGCCTTGGCCTTCTTGCGGTTGAGACGCGCGCCGATGATGTGGAGGAGGAAGATGACGGCGCTGACGGCGAGGATGGCACCCTCGAGCTTGAACTCGCTGAGCGAGTGGCGCTCGTGGATGTTGTACCACTTGGTGTAGGGACGGGCAGTGGCCTGGGGCGCGCTGCCGCCGAGGGTCGTGCCGCCCGGGGCAGCAGTGAAGGCGCTGGGAGTGGGAGATGGGTCAGGAGCGCCGGCGAAGTCTGCGAAGTCTGTATGCAAAGGCGGATCGCGTCAGCTTGAGGAGGTGGCGGATTTTGTGGGTGCTGAGGGGAGCGAGAAGCTTTGACGACACGGGGGGTTCATGAGATGGGAATTGCGATAGAGAGTTACATACCAGCATCTCCGCTTGGGATTGGGGATGCAGAGGAGGATTTGGAACCTCCGAAGAGGCCGTTGAGGATGTTGGCCATGGTTGCGGTCGAGAGGGATGGCTGGCTGGCTGGCTGGCTGGCTGCGGTGGTGTCGAGATCCAAGACTGCAGACAGTGAAGCTGCGAGCTTGTGAGGAGGTACCGCCAGCGAAAGGCGAAATTAGGCCAGTCGTCAACCTGTCGTCAGCCAGTCATAACGCTCTTCTGGAAGCTGGGGGTAATGACGTTGCCCCACACTTTGTCTGAATGCGGTCGAGCCCAGCTTGGCGGGTCTCCGAGTCTCGTGTCCAGGTCTTTAGCGGCTCCCGGAGTAATCTGTCTTCCGTGCTCCCAGGCGTGTCTCGGTTGCCCGGTCAACGTGCAACGAAGGTCAATAGGTGCGACGACAATCAATGCGACAACTTGAAACGGACGCCTATGGCAAAAGCAACGAGTTCGACAGCACCACATTGAATGGGATCACGAAGAAGACAAAATGGCGCGAACCACGGCAGCCCGCACGTACGGAAAGACCTCGACGAAAGCAAAAGCAAGACGACTCTTCGGTGAGCTCCCTCAAAGTCCAATACGGAAACCCAAGGCAGCGATCTCAAAAGCCACTGATGAGGAGTCAATCATCAAAATCACGGAACAATTTGACGCCGTTGCTATTTGCCATGAATCCGATTCGTCGGAGGACGAGCTCTCTAGAGATTTCAGCTCGATTGTTGTTGCATCTCCACCGAAACCACCAAAGACAGCAGCACCAAAGCGGGTAGCAAAGGAGACCCCGAGAACGACCCGATCAGCAACGCCAAAAGCCAAGGAACCGTTGCAAATACCAGCCTCAAAGGTTGAGGCACCCGAGATCAAAGTCTCTGAACCCCCGGCACAGCCTCAGCCCGGCTATCGCGTTCTCACCTGGGATGAGGTTTGTCCGTCAGGAGACACAATCGAGAAGATCGCCGAAGCCTCATACGCAGAAGTTTATCGCGTCCGTAACGAGCGTGGTACGAGCATTATCAAATGCATCCGCCTCGAGTCGCCTATCAAGGCGCAGACCAAGGCACAGGAGCGCTCAGGTTTGGTCGATGAAGAGCCGCACTCTGAAGACGACATGCGCGGCGAGCTGCGCATATCGGAGTGGCTCGCCGACATTCCAGGCTTTGTCATATACAAAGAGCGCTACCTCGTGAAAGGCAAGGCTCCTAAGTGCCTGCTGGAGACACATCAGACCTTTCACCGCAAGATGAAGCGCAAAGATCCGGACAGGCTGCAATTCTATCCAAGTCCGAGCCGCTACCTTGCCGACACGATGTTCCTGGTGGTGGAACTCGGGGATGCAGGAACCGCGCTTGAGGACTTTGAGCTGGAGAACTCGAGTCAGCTGTGGGATATCTTCTTCCATGTTGCCATTGCACTGGCTCGGGCGGAAGACCTGGCCTGCTTCGAGGTACGTTTATGCGTCAAGTCACGAGGAGAATCATAACTGACGAGTCAAGCATCGCGATCTGCACGAGGGCAACCTCTGTATACGAATGACTGAGGAGCCTATGACACGCGACCCCAAGAAGGCGGGACCCTACTTCGGCTACTCCGGCCTCAATATCACAATTCTTGACTACGGTCTCTCTCGTGCTGAGGACCTCGACCAAGAGGAGCCTGAGCCCATCGCACTCGACCTCGAGAAAGACCTCAGCATCTTCACCAGCACCCATGCACCGCAGTGCAAAGTCTACCGCCAAATGCGGTCCTTCCTGTTGCATGGCGAACGTGGTCATCTACCACCATCGGCCCACAAGGCCCCCTATGCCAAGGGTGTGGATGGTGAGCCCTTGTCGTGGGACGTGTATGTGCCGTACACGAACGTGTTGTGGCTGGCATACCTCTACCAGTACATGACCAAGGGGTTCAAGGGTGAGAAGAAGGATGTCGCGGAATTCAGGAAAGTTACCAAGGAGATGTGGCAGTACCTGAACCCAGACGCCAAGGCTGGAACGCCGGCGTTGGTAGTTCGGCCGAGGTCGTCAGGTTCGCGGTCGAAGCCGGCTGGCTTGACGAGTCGCAGTTGATGGGCGGTGGGGAGGAGAGGGAAGACAGCATCATCCTGTCGCGGGAAGAGGTGGAAGAGCTGGCACGGCGGAGATCGCCCCGAAAACTGCGGTAAGCGACGATTGTTTGAGTATGAGCTGCATTTTGATTTACGGAGCATTTGCATACCGAGGGGGCATCGGAATCGGAGCATTGGATCTGAGGTGAAGGCGAGTTGTTGGTTTGAACGGGCATACATAGGTGTTTCTATACCCATCCGACGTCATGATATTGATTATTCTTTGAGACTGCCAGTGTCTATTCTGCGAAGGAAGTCCCGTTCCTGCGAAACAACGGGCAGGTAGCCGTAGCAAGCGGGCTCGGCTTGATGGGAACAACCCCTGTCGCTTAGAAGCAGTCGAAGACTCGGGAGCCGAAGTAACACCAGTTCGAGCGTCCTTGGCTAGTCCTGCCGCGTTGGCAATCCCTCTGGGAGGGCACGTTGCCATGTCATCCCGGCCAGGTACCGATGCAGAACGGTAGGGCGGTAGCATTGCAGCAATGCGGGCTTCGATTGAAAGCGGTCAGGTGCTCAAAGCAAAGTTTGCTGCACATGAATCAATCGTCTTTGCATCGGCTCCAGACGCTGGCTGGCTTCAGCCAAGTCGTCATCGACTGCAAATATTTACACCAGGCAGCTGTGTCACTTCTTGGCCACATGCGGTCTTATCTTCCATCGTGCCCCAATCATGATTTGCAATGTTCTTCGAAGTCGTTGATGAAAGACCTGCAGAGCGGTAGTATCAGGGACAACTAGGCGACCAATGAGGCAGAGGCGAAGGTTCCAATTTGACGCTTGCTGGTAGATGGGAAAGTTGGCCACTTGTGGGTGGTCGCATGACCTTCGGGCTGTGCCTGCAGTGTTGCCCATGTGCTATTCTTGTTCCAACTTTCGGGCGCTGAGCTTTATGCTTGCTCTTTTGGTTACCGCTCGGAGCTTGTAGATCGCCCTCCGCGCCGATGAGGTCAGGAGAAGACGATCTTCTTGGGTTATCATATCATACGAGATACCCCACAGACATACCTCGCTTGTTTACCCTTCGTATCACGGTCAAGCCACGACATTATTCCAGCAACACATCAGCGTGGCAGCCATGGTTTAGGTAACCCTCTCAGAGTCCCGGATCTAGTCATGGAATGTCATCAGCCTGTCGGCCGGCTCGAACACCCGGACTCAACGGCAAGCACCAACCCCGTCGACGAATCCACGACCGAGCTCGCTAGCCTGATGCCGAGCAAATCCAAGCCCCGGAAGTTTGTCCTGCATCATGGGGAGTACCATTGGATACTCGAAACATGCGCGATTCTTCTGAGCATCGCAGCTCTGGTCGCCGTCACCGCTCTCTTGTACTCTTATGATAGAAAGCCACTAGCTTCCTGGTCATTCTTTATTACTTTCAGCACAGTCATATCCATTCTAGGGACCGTGTCTAGGGCCACCCTTGCGTTTTCTATAGGTGCCTGCTTGAGTCAAGGGAAATGGAACTGGTTTCAACGAAAGGAAGACTACGTCGTAGGCTACGATCGCTTCGAGGAAGCGGGCCGTGGACCTTTGGGAAGCATCCGCCTTCTATGGTGGATCAAACACAGGTACGTTGATGCTCCCATTCTGCAGACTGTCTTTTAACCAAGGGCCTTGGGCATTGGGTATCCCTTGGAGCTTCGGCGACAGTCATGTTGCTCGGGTACGAGCCTTTTCTCCAGGCGGTTGTTGACTTCCATGAGAAAGAAGTTGAGTCGCCTCGGCTCAATGCCACTGCCGCGACCATCGGGAAAACACAAAGACTCGACGTCGGCAAAGCGACGTTCAGCGGCTCGAGTCCGCTTCGGTCGTTTGAGTTGCCGGAACCATGGGACTATGTTGTCACGATTAAACCTATGATCCTCGAGTACGATTTCGGTTCACTGTCTGCCATCTGGACGGTCTTCAATAACCTTGGCTCGGTCGATAACCAGCAGCCTTCTTTCACTTGTGCAACCGGAAACTGTACCTGGGCACGTCACCAAATCTGACAGTGGTATTTGAAGTTGCCGCCCTTGGCCTAACGAAATGGGTGCGGGACCTCTCGCAGCAGACGAGCCCGGTATACGGGACAACGAAGGAGTCTGTGGCTCACATACGCGTGAGATGGGGCTTTATATCCCTGCCTATCGGCGTGCTCCTGGGCGGTTGTCTGGTTTGTCCGTTTTCCATACAGGAGACCAGACGACTTCGCCTACCAGCCTGGATAGGGAGCTCGCTTGCGAGCCTGGCCTACGGGCTTGATCCGGCTATCAGGGAAAAGCTGAGGGCGGCGGAAGATCTCTCGAAGCACGCACAGAGTACCAAGATTCAGATGCTGTACTCTCGGTCAGGGCCTGAGCTGACACTGACTGACGCGAAGACAGGAAGCCCAGTGGGAAAGGGCGGAAGCCATGGGGGTACGGTTATAGAAAATGGAACCAGGACCACCTTGCGAATGGCTCCAAGATAGGTCTGCTAGCTTATTCGGCCACCCACTTGGATAGATGGGTGTGTGCTGAGAGGTTGTAGACAGAACGGGGCTTTTGATGTCGATTTTGAGGATATTGAGGCCTCAGTCACTGAAACATGACCATTCAACTCTCCTGGAGGGGCTATCTTACAGTGTCTACCCTTGTCGGTATTGATCGAGCAAAGTCCCTGCTTTAGTCGAGAGCGCTTTGTGCCCGCGCTCAGTATCGCGGATAAGCAGTCGCTGGTTATTTTCCGAACCTGACCTGGGAGTTCGAAAATCGCCCGAGTATTCAACCAGAACCAAGCAGCCACCAGTGATAGGGGACTTGACCTTGTATATGTGCTCTGCCTTGATGTTCAGTAACATGCTATCAGGGAGGGTGCTCAGATCGATGGCCCAAAAACTACAGGCTCTGCCACACAAAGCCAGCACTCGATACTCGTTGTAGACGCGTTTGTGTAGCAACGACCGTAGGCTTTGCTGGCAAGCGTCGGCTTCAAATGCTCGTAACTCAAACCTATAGCGCCGGATTCGACTAGACCTCAAGTCAGAGACATGCGTTGTTGGTGCTTTGGGCGCCATGCGGTGAAGAGGCAGCCAAAGACAGCGTGCTCGTTAGTATCTCATTCCAGACTCCGCAGAGGCTTGAAGCGGAGCCAATTCAGAACCGAGGTTAGCAGTGGCCGAACAGTTCGCGTGCAAGGTAGCCACCGGCGGAGCAGTAGCTATTCTTGCATAGCCCCTGCTTGTCTAGCCGTTCCGCATCCGGTTCATTCGAGGTAGCATCTCTCAACGCAAGGAAAGCTTCAGCGCCGGTACATGATGGAGATTCGACTTGGCGAGCGGCGTCCACGATATCAAGCCGGGCGGTATTCCCTCCGAGTACCGCTGATTTCTTCAAAATGCACACACATCCGTCCATTGGTGACGAAGAAAAGCATTCCTTGATTAATATGTCCCGGCTCTACAGCTGCTACTGGCGGTGCGAGGACTTGGGCATCGGGGCCGTGGGGCTACGCAAAAAAAGCCTCCTCTCGACACCAAATCCGCCTGTACGGTTGACACCTCCATCTCTACTCACCACGCACTCGAGACGTGGCGTCGCAACGCCCTCGACGACGCCGACATTGACATCAACAGCCGTTGCGGTCCCAGGGCCTGTGGCTTCTCGGTCATTGACCAAGGTTCCCTTTCGCTCTCTTGCTGCGTTCCCTGGGAAGATACCGCATGTGGGGCCGGAAAGTCGTGCCGAAAGTCGTGTAGGTTGCTATGGACTCCGATTCGGTTCCTATGCGAGACTGATTTCTTTTGGTGGGCTTGGAACGTGCTTTACGAGGACGTCGATGTGTGGCTTATCGAGTCGCGTACCGTCAACCGTTTCCGGGGTGTTGAGGGTCCGGTCAACCACGACGGCTGGGTGAAGCTGGGAGTAGCTGACATCTACGAAGTCTGGTATGAGAGGGTTGCGAGGTGTGAAGGTCGGGACTGGGTCTTTGCGCGCGTTGAGGTACCTAGGGTGTAAGTGATGTAAGCTGCGATGAGAATGGAAATGTGAAGAGTTGGTTGAAAGTGTGGAGGTAAGCAGCTAGTACATGGTCACCATTGAAGCCGAGGAAGAGCTCCTTCTGGCTATCAGTGACAGCAAAGTCCTGAGCCACAGGGTAGTTCGGGTTGAAAAGGATGGCATGCGCTGGGCCGCCGACGTTGGATGACGTCAATGTGCGATCTGTGGACCGTCCCCGGAAGTTATACGCCACAACAGCAACGACCGTGCCATTGGGGCGCCGCGGTACTCTTCGTTTTTGAAGTAAACTATCCGACTCGCATCAACTTCGTGCAAGGTTGCACGATATGTCCGAATGCGGTTGTCTGCTAGGTCAAGCGCCCGTGGCTGAACAGCGGCAGCCCCCGGCCCATCTCGAAAGTTACCCGATGATGAAATGATGGTGTGCCATGCTCCCGCGCGTCAGCCGCAGCGCACCGTTCCCGCCCCGGTCCCGCCTCCGCGGGACACTTCTCGGGCGCCGATGCGAGTGTGGCGGCGGGTAGCGTGTCCTTTCCGGTTGCGTCGCGGCCGGCCCCCATCAGTCCCGTCCTCGCAGGCCTGTCACGGGGGGCAATGGGGAATGGAGTCGAGTCGCGCTGATGCCAACGACGACGAGCCTCGTCAACAGGGTCCGGTGGCCCTGGAGGACCACGGCGGCCGTGGCCATCGATTTGTGTAAGTGGAGTTAACGCAAACGAGGCGGGCTCTGTCGCTTGTGCTCGGCCCCGGTTCAATTTCAGCCGCGTAGTCACCACCATGCACTTACACAACCGCTTCCCACCCCGATATCGCTCTCGCAGGCCGAGCCCCCGGCCTTCGCACCCCTGTAGCGATAACGGACCGTTCAGTGAGTCGAAGGACCTGTGCACTCCCGTGCACTCCCGTACATCTCGCCTGGAGAAGGCCGTTGTCCAGCCTGGGGCCTTCTGCAGTCAATGGTACGCCAAAGAGATGTTGAAAGCGATTGTTGAAGTTGTTCCCGACAGGGGTGTGGGCGGGGTCCCGGCTCCGCACCCTTCCCGGCCCCGGCCCGGTGCCCGGGAAGGTCGGTGGGCAGAGTTGACCAGGGGGGGAACTAGCAATGCAAACATGTCTGGTGACCAACGCGGGCCGCTGACGAAGACCACGGCTCTCCAGTCGTCTTGTTAAAAAGAACTGTGGACCGATAGATATGGCGATGACGAGGCGCGCGAGGGATATCGAAGTTGAGGGAGTAACGAGAAAAACGACATCGTTCCCTCCTCTTTGGTATTTGATAGATCACGAAGCAATTACTCGCCCCGCCCGTCCTGACCACGGATAAGCACGACCCGTGAGGAACATGGCGCGGAATCCAAATTGTTAGCGTGGGTCGAGGTCCGGAGCAAATGGCCCTTTCAACTCGTCACATTCCCGGCCCCGATTCCTGGCATGGCACTCACTTCAGACTTCCAAAGGTGGCAAAATCGCGAATCCCTCCCCCGAACCTCCATTGCCAGATCAAAGGCCCTTGCCAAGTCCTTCCACAGCCAGCAAGATCGGGGGCCCAAGACCCGTGTCTTACTGAACAAAAATATTTCCCTTCGGGAGTGCCCTGCCCGGCCGTCCGTCCTGCCCGCCAAGAGATGGAAACATCGCCCTCGCCTTTTGTGCAGATGTCTTACAACGTATAAGGCGAACGAAATGTCTTAGGGGGTCAAGGGAAAGAGAAACAGCGACGGCAGGTGCGAGAGACATCTCCCGTTGCCCCCCCTCCCCCACCAACTTTCTCTTACCATGCTCTCCGCGGTGACGACGTACCCTTGACGGCGCTGCTTTCGGCAGCTCGACGGATGCGGGTCGTGTTGTTCAACAGCCAAGACATGCTACCAAATGCCGGCCGAGAGAAAGGGGGCGGACGTGAGGCTCTCTTTGGCTCTTTAGCTCTTCGACTCGTTAGCCTCGGAGCCAATATAGATTAGTGTTGGCTACCTTGGTCTACATTGGCTTATGTCGGCTACTAGCACCCAAGCGGTAGCACCTCCCCCCCCCCCCCACCTAGTCGTCACTCATAGTCCGTCAGAATCCCAGCGCCAGTGTTGGTCTCGGTTGAACCACGGGCGACGCGGGCCCCGGTACCGTGAGCCGCACGCATGGAATGTGCGGCGCCACGTCTGCCAGTCCGGCCAGATCGCGAGTCCAGACGCGGGCTCACGACATCACCGAGACGCGCTTGGGATAGTTCTTCCAGACCACGATCCCCTCACGACGGTTGGCCAGTGGCCCTGGTAGACCCGGATAAACTTCCACGGAGCCGTTGGATTCAAGCAAAGGTTTCCCTCCATGGCCGTTCTGGGACGTCGGGCCGGTGGTCAAGGAGGATTCTCCCCCTCTCGTTATGCTGTCCACCGATTGCTATGGCGCGGGAAACCTCTCCTCGATCATGCCCATGCTTTGCCCGCTTCCGGTGAACAGCGACTTTGGAGTCGCCCACCAGCCACGAAAGCCACTCCCGCGAGACATCCGCGAGAATCTGGGCCCTACAGCCGCCGCGGCGTGGACGGTGGCTTTCGCAAGTGTCAAAGGCTATCCGGCAGTTTTCGTTGTCGAAGAGTTCGCTGTACAGGTGAAGAGAAGGCAGGAGGGTTCCCCCTACGTAGACAACAGAAGCGATGGGTTCCTAGAATGTTATAAGACAGCCCGGCTGCCCGAATGCAAGAGAGGCTTTTGGATAGTATCACACTCACACACACCGACACCCCTCACCCACATCTTCTAGACTCCAGACCCAGGACCCCCACGCTTCAAGGTCTTATTGTCACCGGTCTCGTTTCCATCATGCACGGCTTCCCCTACATCGCAACGGCCCTCTTTGCCGTCTGCGCCTCGGCGGCCCCCGCTCCAGCCCCGCAGCGGTCAGCAAAGATCGCGGCCGCAAAAGGCGTGTTCACCATCCCGAATGTCGGGACGTTCGCCAACAGGCAGACCTGGGACTTCAGCAAGCTCCCAGACAATTCAAAGATCCCCGCGGGTCTGAAAGCGAGCGACTATGCGGTCGATGGCGATTACGTCTTCGTACCCCAAAACAGCATCATCAAGGGCGGCTACCTCAACCTCAGAGTCGACGGCGGCCAGACGGTGAAGCCGTACAGGTCCGGCGAAGTCGTCACCACGGCGGGAAACATCAAATACGCTTCCGTCCGCACTGTCGCCATCTTCGCCGAGCCCGCTGGCGTTTGCAATGGTAAGAATACCCCCCTCTCTCAGACACGACTTGAGCCTCCGGGGTCTAATATGTCCGCACAGGCATGTTCTTCTACAAGAGCGACAACCAAGAGACGGACATCGAGTGGCTATCAGACTCGGGATCCGAGAGCAACGCCGGCAACCGTCAGCTCTGGTTCTCCAACCAGGCCATAACCTTGAAGTCCTCGAAATCGTTCAAGGGTGTAGTGCCGCCTCTGAGACCGACGGCGACTGAGCACGAATACCGCATCGACTGGCTGCCTGGCGTCGTCCGCTTCTTCGTCGACAACGTCCAGATCTGGGAGTCCAAGCAGAGCGTGCCCAATGTACCCGGAAGCTGGGTCTTCAACAACTGGTCGGACGGAGACAAGGGCTGGAGCGTTGGTCCTCCCGTGAAGGAGGCCGTCTTCAGGATCAAAGAGATCGACATGTACTACAACACCGCATAGAGAGTGGGGTGTGACGCAAGCTTGCCAAAGCAGCTTTTATGATTCATAGGACATATTGACGAAGATGAGGGACATAGTTTTGAAGGAGAGCACCTTGGCTTCAAGGAAAGGTATATAACGAGAAGATAAAAGGACGCAATGACGAAAGGGAAGCATCTAAGGAGCAAAAAAAGGGGCAAAAGTAACAAGGTGGAAAGGGACTTAATTCTGACGACAACAAAATGAATGGATATGCTTGTTAATAGACTGAACGATACTATGATGAAGGGAGAAACATGATCAATGTCACCCAGACGGCCATGTGGCAAGTCAACGAGCAGCGTCTCGAGATCACAAAGCTTCTCACGAGAAACAAACACTCAATGTCGCGCGATAACGACATCCGCGTACGTCCCCACCAACCATGACTGTTACCGCGTCAGAATCACCATCGGCGAGGAGAGCGAGATTCCCATCCGATGGGCGGAGCACCACAGACGGCTCTCTTGTGACGCCGCTCAGCCGCTCAGCCGCTGTGCAGAAAAAATGTGAGGCACTCAGGGTCCCCACGATCCCACGATATGGATGGACCCCGGATGTTTGGAAAAGGCTAGCGGGCGAGGATCGCCCCAGGTGAGGACAGGGGGCCCGGATGTGACGAGCTTCTTGCGGTTGGGTTCGTCCGCTCCGCAAGCCTCCGCTCCCGCGCGCCTGCGCGCTCCATAGATAAGACGCCCGCTCCTGCGAACCAGAGATCGTCTTGACCCACGCCGCCCGAGGCGTTACGGTCGTTGTCCGATGGACCTTTTCCGAGCGTTTCGGCCCCAGTACCTGCAGACGGGAAAGGCTGTCGAGCTTCTTGGGGGAAAGCCTCGGGGGGGACAGGGTAACAGCTCCGAGTCTGAGTCTCGATATAGCAAACGTTGTTAGGATGGATGTCCGATGACCGGTGGTCTTGTGGTCTGTCTCTTCGTTGGTCTTGTGTATCCGCTGTCACCCCTCCTCCCCGTCGATCTTTAATTAAAAAGGCGTTCTGGCCACCGGGGGCAGCTTCGAGGGACAGGCAGAGGCATTCACTGCGGCTCACGAACCTGTGAGAGGCTCAAATGTCGTTATCTTGCATGAGCCACCCCCGGTCTGGATGGCGTGTGAAGGGTCTGGATGCCTGTCACGGAGAGGGATCCCCCCACCAGTTGCGTGGGCAGGCAAACCCGAAAGTATCCGACTCTTGTCACCATTTGGTTCTTTTAGTGTGATGCAAGAACGGCGTGCGTGGGATGGGATGTCGAAGCGATTGGGTCTGGCCGAGAGATTATTTGGCCTCGAAGCAGAAATTTTCGTCGATTTTTTTCCTTTCGATTCTGCTTCAGCTTCAGCTTCAGTTGGAATCGGGCAGGCAAACCCGTAAGCCCCGTATGACAGCCAATGGAGAGCTCGCAACCAACGGTCAGTGAGCTGGGCCGTGAGCTTGAAGTGGATTGGTCTCGGTGTCCATTCCCCATTTCCGAAGTGTGCACGCTTCGAGGTCAGCCCCGCGAGGTGAAGAAGACTTTGTCGAATCGACCCTCGCCCATCTCGACAGTGTGCTTGTGATCCAGCGTCACATACCCTGAGCGTGTGCGCGTTCAAGACCGGACTTCGTCCCCAGTCAGACTTGGATGCCGTTCGTCACGAAGCAAGAGGGGGTTGCGAGCGTGGGGTGCAACCTTAAGGCGTGCATGTTCTAGACTAGCCATCGTCGACAGAAGAGGCATGCCGAGCGGGCATGTCATTTACGACGTGCTGTGCCGCTGTCATTCTCATTTTCCCAGCCGGTAGAATGTCTGTAATCCTAGCAGTTTCATTTCGACGGGGAAGCTTGGGTGCATCGGCGCAACCCTCCCATGCCAGGCTGGCGGGAAAGAGGACCTTGAAGTCGCCAAACCCTCATGGTGTAAGACGGCGATACCCCCACGCGGAGCAAAGGTCGGTTGATGGATTGCATGCCGGCGGACGAGAGACGCAGGCAAGGCAGTTCGGCATGCAGAGAAGAGTTGAGACGCTGCCCATGGGGGCTTTCTTCCATTGTGTCAATCTGGGCCGACATGCAAACATCCCTCGACCGTGTTGGCTGACCAGCACGAAGTATGACGAAAGAGAGCCGATAGCGGGAACGCGAGAGCCTACATGGATGGCGGATTGGTCATGTTGACGCAGCTGTCTCCGACATTTATCGCAGCGACATGCGTAAACTACTCAGAGAGGCAAGCGGCAGCGAGATATTGATTGCTCTACGGCAAACCGGTTGCGTCGTGTCTGCAAGTTGAGTTGCAGGCGACTCGATTGGGGCGTTGGAGCACGAATCGATGGCGAGTAGTCTCAACGAAGCTGCCGGTTGGTGGCTCAAGAAAGCGCTGAACGTCTCTACCTTGGATGTGTCCGACAGAAAAGCACCCAGCAGCCGGCGGCCCACGCCAGTCGAGTTGTCGCGACCGATGAGGGGTCGTCCGCATAGGGTCGTGTCTTTCGCCTGGTTGAAGGCGTGATGCTCGTCCGAGATGTGACCAGACGTTGGGTATCGACGGCGTGTACTTTGGTCACTGGAGGGGATAGGGGAGCGAGCGGCAGTTGTGCTCGATAACATGGCATGCCCCCCGCATTGCAAAGTTGAAAGCGGCATACATAGCAACTGAGCAACACGGAAGATCGACCGTCTCGACAACCGACCTGACAGTCTGTTGTGCACCGTTCGGTGCGATGCAAGACGGTCTCTAGCCTGGCACCGACGTGTTAGGCCCGGCCTGGTCTGGGGGACCAGCATGTAGCGACCATCAATCGAGGGACCGCTTAGTCAACGGTGCTGAACGTAGCGTGCATGAACGTGGGCAGATTTGTTGCGTGGAACGGACCAGCCTTGACGGATGTTGTTTCTGGCGGAGACAGTAACGATTGATGTGGACTTGAGTGGTGACCGTTCACGTTGCAGAAGGGAGGGCTATACTTGACGAGACTCGGAAGATTGGCGCCCGTGGCAGCATGTTGCGTTCCATCGTACCCGCACCCGTACCAGCAGTTGTCTCTAGACGATGATGGTTGAGGGTGTTGGATAATGGGACCCGCCCGGGCCGTGACGATGGGACGAGAAAACTTACGATGGATGGCCTGAACCAGAGAGCTGCCCATGCCCTAAGCAGGCCTGTAGCAAGCGCTGGTTGCTGTACCATGCCTTTACCCCCGTGTGCTTTCGCGCAAGGGAGGCGGTCACTAACAATTGCCCTCCACCCACCCTGACTTGGCACTCGGGGAAGGGGCTGCAGAGGCGAAATTTTCCGTCGGCCGACTCCCCTCAGCCGGACCGCCCTGCTCGGAGCATGGGAAAGAAGTGCAGTGCGCGTGAAAAAAGGTGCCGTGTGACGGCGGTTGACTTGAACAGTGGGAATGAAAACCGTCCTCTGGCCAAACGTGATGGAAACACGTGTTCTGTGACATGAGCGTCCTACATGTCGTTCCGTCTCAACGTGGATGAAGCAGCGGCACTGGTAGGTGGTTGCTTCCTTGGGTCTTCGACTAATGAGGGCACCAGCGACACGACGGAAGGCAGGGGGTAAGAAGGTACATGGCGAAACAAACCCGGTCCAGTCTCCAAATGCTGAAAGACTCGGTCGATTGAAGTCCTCCCCTTGCAGAGCCGGAACCGGGAGAGAAGGAAACAAGCGGATACCTTTCATGGGGCTCCGCAGGCTGTGTCATTCTCATCATGATCATGATGGGAAAAGCCCACTTTCTCACGAGAATTAAGTTTTTCTTCGCTCGTTTCTGGGTTGTCCAGGGTTTGGAGAGAGTCTGGAATGTTGGGATTTCTGCCCCTTTCCACTCAAATAGAGATTTTCGCCCGAGTCTCCGTTGCTCGCTGGTTGTGCGCATGTGTGACTGTGCCTTGTTCCTGGGAAAACCGGAACTTTTGCTGTGTTTTGCGGCGAGCGGCGTGCGGCGTGCGGACGGATGGCTTGCCGGAGAGGTACACGGATCCACGGGCTTCTCTACGGGCTTCTCCACGGGTCGCAGGACGCGGAACGAAGAGAAGAAAAGAGGTTGTGGGACGACGCCATGGGGGACATGGCGCCGGTGCGCCCGAGCTCGCGACGCCGTTCGGGAGCATGACGCCTCCAGGGGCCTCGGGGCGTCTTTCACCTCCAGCCCCTCTGTGCCTCTTCTTCTTTTCGTGCGGGACCCCCCTTCTCGAGTAAAGATGCTAAGTTTCGGCGGCTCTGAGCCTCTTCCACCTCTCTCGCCGGGACGCGGGACGCGGGGGGACGCCCGGGGCTGCTGGTCAGAGGTCTAGTTGCCCCTCAACCTCTCAAAAGTAACAGCCGTGACATGTGGTGGGGTTCGTTTCGAACTTTGTACGGTCTTCTGGCACGGTTGGGTTCCCTCAAGCCCCCATTCGTGGGGAGAACGTGCCCAGGGCAGTGGATGAGGTGATGTGAGAGTTGTCTTGTGAACCACGGAACACTGGGGCTTTCCTCCGTAGCAGCCGCGACATTGCGAGCGCCTCACGTCTCGGCACAGCAGCGATCCAGACGCCATCTGTCCCTTGTAACCGCACCTGGTGTATCTGCACCGGGGTTACCATTGAGCTGGTGCGCGACCCTCGTGCGTGTATCACTCGACCAGACTCGACGAGACGAGCCGGTAAGCGTAACAAGTCAACCCCGGCCGCTCTGGTTTGCTGACAGATATAGAGAGCGGAGTGCTTGGTAGCCGTCCGTTCGTTGTGCTGAGTGTTGTGCCTTCCGAGCAAGATTGCAACATTTGGTGATCCTGGGACGTGCTGAAAGTGGGAAAACTGGGGCTGCGTCACCCCCAAGCCGCATTGCATCATGGCTGAATCTTTTTGAGCGCAATTGAGCAGAAATTGTACGTTTACAGGGCATGTGGAATCTTCTTTCCTCTACTACGTAGCACCGTCTCGGTCCGGGGACATTGCCGGGGGTAAATCAAGGACCCGGGGGAAAAGACTATGGCGGTGCAGTTGCGCAGTGTTGGATGCGAGACGGGGAAACACCTCAATGGCCAGTCCCGATGCAGAAGCTGGTAAACAACAATGCCGTATAAAAGGCGCCTAGGCCTGGCGACTGTTCGCATCTCTCTAACAGCGCCGGCTAATCAGGCATCGGGGTTGCTGCGCGCTGTAGCTATAAGTTTACACCGACGCAAGGTACCTACCTAGGTCCTCTCCCGTCGTTTCGCTGGTCATGCAGGCGGCCCTCTCCATAATACGGGGTACGCCGCCAGGCACGTCGCATCCAGCAGAGCGAGCCGACTGGCTGTACCAGAGGTCCATGGGATTGCCAGGTCGCAGTGTTCATGCGGATGGGGCAGAGCGGATCGTCATCGGTGATTCGGACACGTCTCTTGGTCGTTGCATCCTCCTCCCGTCCAGGTCCCACCGCAAATCGAGTGCTTGTTTCTTCGTCCGACGACCTTGGCCGGCCCGGCGTGTGATGTACCACTTGGCCCAGATCATGCGCGGGCCGGTACATTGCGCGTCCCAAGGAGCCCGCGTCGAGGCCGTAGAGGTTTCGAGCAAGCATTGCATGCCACCTCTCGTCAGGTACGTAACCCGGCGCTGTCCCACGATGTTTCTTGCCTGTTCCTTACCGCCCAACGCAAAGCGAGATGGTTGGTTCCGAGCAGTTGCCATTTTGCACTTGTTAGCTAATGAGTTGCCTCGATGGTGCGCAAGCTTGCTGGGCACAGTACTTTGCCTCTGCAGACTGACGAAAAGAATTAGCAGAAAGCCTATCGGCACAGGGCGCAGCGCCGTGTCGGAGAGCGAGACCCAAGAGCCAAGGCATGAAAAGGTGCCCCCGGCTTGCAACCCCCGTGGAGACGCACCGGCACCGGTGGATGGGGTGAGCTGATGACAGAATTGCGAAAATGATGCATCGCAGTCGTCCAAAAACACCCCTCGCTCGCGGCAGGCCTGGCCATCGTTAGCCCTCGCATGGCCCGTCACCTGGCCACACCTCATATCGCCCTTTTCTTCCGTCATGTATCCGTGGAAGGTCGCATACTTTTTCCATCTTGTCGCCTCGTCCAACACGTCCAGGCCCAGGGTCTCTCCTGCAGGGCATCCGGTCCCCTCGATCACGTCAAATCAGGGCCTTGTGGTGCCTCCAGCCCTTGCGCCCCATCGTGGCCGTCCCGCATCGTGCTTCAGACTCTACAGTATACCCGACATTCTAGTTTCGATCATGTAATGATGGAGGGGTCGTGGCTACGTGCGTGATCGCAGCCACGAATTCACCATTCACCGTTGGGCCGGTCCAGTGAGAGAAGGAACCCGAGGGAGCCATGAGGTACGTACCGAGGCCTACATACAGTGAGTTGAGACAAAATCCGGGAGGCTACACATCAGGATGAGTGCTTCAGGAAGTAAGTACTTCCTGTACGGGTACGATTATATTACATTGCTTCACAGCTTCGTCCCCAGACTCCCTCTCCCTCTCTCGGCAAGCATCGTGCATCATCGCCTGGTTCCCTTTGGGCTTCTCCATATTTTGCACTATTAACAGCCCTGCTTAGCCTTTGCCCTGGTCTGCGCATCCCCCCTCGTCTCGCTAACTAGTCTCGACCGTGTCCGTCAGCACGACATCTCCACCAGAGAGGGAAAAAACCAGACCAGTGGCCTCGTCCACGCACGCAACGGGCAGCGAAAGGTACATCTCCATACCCTGCTCTCAACCACGCCCGCCGAGTTACGGACAGGGGCCCCGGATTGGCTAGCATGGCCATCAGGGAAGGACTGAACGAGAGGAAAAGACAGGCTTCCCTCGTCCACCGCAAGCTCGCCATTCTGTCCGCCGTGCAAAAGCGTTCCCTGCTGCCATAATCCCCGTGACGACCTAAAGTCGACTGCAATATAAACTCAGACCCCGATCTCAAATCTCGATCTGAAAAAGCCGGGCATTTCGCTAGCCACCGCGTTCCTCGACCACGTCAATAAGTCGGTGAAGAGGGAGACAACAAGGGGGGAAAATTAAATTCTGAAAAAGTTGCAAAGAGAACACATTGTCGAGAGAATTCCCAATCAAATTAGCTCGGGTACGAGAGAAAAAAAAAGAAAGAAAAA
>JAIMZG010000095.1:0-20777 GCA_020466075.1 Colletotrichum coccodes | reverse complement strand
GAGCGGGTTTCGGACAGGGGGGTCGGGGTGGTGCGCCGCCCGCGGTGTGATTCAGTCACCTTTTTCGTTCCTGACGACGAATACCCGGCCCTCTTGGCTGCCGTTCTGCTTAGATAGCAAGAATTGCTCGCAAGCCTTGGTCATGTAGTCGCGGCCGTGCTCGTTCTGAGGGAACATGGCCTGGAAGAAGTCACTGTTGAAGGCCTTGAGGAAGACATCTGCGACGGCGGGCGCGTCGTCCAGCTCAGCCGCCTCGACCACGACGGGAAAGGGTGCCATTGGAGGAGGATCGCGGGCGGCGTGGAAGCCCAAGTGTCACAGCAATGTCGGATGCCGGGTTCGAGGGGTAGGAGAGGGGTGGCCAGCGGCGTCAGGGGTGCCAGCGATGAACCCAAGGTCGGGCTGGTGAGACGGTTCGGGTGGGAGAGACGAGATGGAAGGCTTGCGTGAATCACTCGGAGTTCGGGGGGGAGGTATCGAGGATTCAAGGCCGGCAAGAAGTGATCACTGCTTAAACCCCGAGACCGATGTCGACGGTGGATAATGCCAAGACCACGACGTTGGCTCGGCGGGAGGGTGTAGGCATCCATCCGAGATCCATCGTACTGACGGGGAGCGGCGACTGGGATGTGATTTTACTGGGTCACTTGGGGTCTGTCGAGCACGCGGGTATGTTTCCCCGGACATATGAATCCCCGTGGATTCGTGGAAACGCCCGAGTGCGTTTCTGCAAGGGGGGTGAAAGAGGAAGGTGGTTAGAAAAGCAGCCCATCTTCTGACGGCAGCAGGCGAAGCTGGAATCTGACGGATATCGCAGAGCAATGGAGGCTAGGCTTTTCTCGTCGTGGTCGCTGCAGTTTCTCCTGGCTTTTCGGTTTGAATCAGACCCAAGATCGACATTGTCAGGCACGAGCTGACAGAGCGGCGCTGGGTTGAGACAGACGAGTGTAGCTGTTTAGGCCGGAGATGGGAAGAAATCATACCTGGATTATAGCATGTTCCAAGGAGGGGACGAAAGCATCGAAGCGAACCGACGTCAAGACCCATAGCTGCTGCAGATACGCCCCAATCAATGTGCAGCATACTTCCACTCGACTAGCTGCCTCATGGTCAAGTTCACTGAAGAGATGGTTGAACTGCAGAATGTGTGGAAGCGGCGGCAGTATCATTGTCCAAAAATAGAGATGCTTATGTAATGCCTAAGCCAGTTTCAGCTCGATTGTGGATCCCCTAAGGAACCCCAAGCCCATTGGCCGAGCTTAAGTGGTCACGTGGACAGAGATTCTCTTACGCGTTTGCGACGCGTCTCCCAGGCGGCTCGGGGGTCCATTGCCTCACGTCGAGATCTCCGGCCACGATTTGCGACGACCTCCCGCCCGCTACTCGCCCTCTCGGACCTTCAATTGACCTCTCTCGCACACGTACCAAAGCCGCCATGTCCGACTACGGAGATGAGATGGACGTCGATGTCCCCGTGTCCAAGGACATCACCTTCTCGTCCGACGCCAAGCAGGGCAAACGCAGCGCCGCCAACCTCCCCGTCGAGGCCGAGGACAGCTTGCCATGGTGAGACCCATCGCAACTCCCCTCCGCCCCTCCTTCTCCGAGAAGGCCACCCGACTAACACATGCTCGCAAGGGTCGAGAAGTACCGCCCCGTGAGCCTGGCCGACGTTTCGGGCCACCAAGACATCCTCGCGACCATCAACAAGTTCGTCGACTCCAACCGCCTCCCCCACCTCCTCCTCTACGGACCCCCGGGGACAGGCAAGACGTCGACGATCCTTGCGCTCGCGCGGCGCATCTATGGCGCCGAGAACATGCGCCAGATGGTCCTCGAGCTCAACGCCTCGGACGACCGCGGCATCGACGTCGTGCGCGAGCAGATCAAGACGTTCGCCTCGACGAAGCAGATCTTCACCCTCGGCCCTTCGGCGAAGTCGGGTGGCGGCGGCGGCGGCGGCATCGCCTCGTACAAGCTCATCATCCTGGACGAGGCCGACGCCATGACCAACACGGCGCAGATGGCCCTGCGCCGCATCATGGAAAAGTACACGGTCAACACGCGGTTCTGCATCATTGCGAACTACTCGCACAAGCTCTCCCCCGCGCTGCTGTCGAGATGCACGCGCTTCCGCTTCAGCCCCCTGAAGGAGCGCGACATCAGGGTGCTGGTGGACAAGGTCGTCGACGAGGAGCACGTCAAGATCATGCCTGACGCGACTGACGCCCTCGTCAAGCTCAGCAAGGGCGACATGAGAAGGGCGCTGAACGTGCTCCAGGCGTGCCACGCTTCGAGTGAGTCCCCGCGCCAGACGCCCGAGGAAAACGTGTTGCACATGCTGACCCGCTTGTTCCCAGGTACACCCCTCCAGCCAAAGGACGCGCCCAAAGTGGCCGAGGGCGACATCGTCAGGGACACCATCTCGACCGAGACGATATACAACTGCATCGCGGCGCCGCAGCCCGACGCGATCCAGGAGATCCTAGACGTTCTCCTCAGTACGACGGACGTGACGTCCTGCCTGACGACCATCAACACGTTAAAGGTGGCGCGGGGCCTGGCGCTGGCGGACATCATCACGGCGCTGGCGGAGCAGCTGGCGACGCTCGAGGTCAAGCCCGAGATCATGATCAAGTGCTGGACGGGCTCGCAGATATCGAGCACCGCGTGGCCGGCGGCGGCAGCGAAGCCGTGCAGACGGGAGCCGTTGTCGGCGTCATCAGGAGCGGGGCCGAGCTGATGAGCAAGTAGGCCGAGCTTTGGGGGTTAGGGATGGAGAACAAAAACCACCAAGGAAGCAAAGAAAAACAACGAGATAGACAATTAACGATGTTATGACCAAGCCATCCCCGTCAGGCCGGCCGACTGGGGGACGAGTGCCGAGGAGCCGCCGTTCACCCAGGCTGGGACTATCGACAGCAGACCTCCCTACCCCCACTTGATGAGAGATGATTGTCGACCTCCTCCCCCTTCCCGATTGGACCATGAGAACGGGAACTGCCACGGATTCGACCAGGCCGGGCCGCCACGGAATACAGCGCCTGGCCCATCGATATTACAACACAGCCGCGGCCGTTGCCTCCTCCTCGCTATACCTTGCCGACCGAAGAACACGCGCACGACGTGTCTGAGCACGACTCGTGTCATTGGAAATTTCCCTGATCAGTATCTGACACCCGTTCTTGTCCGGCCTTTACACAGGAGTTGAGTTATCAATGTCAAATCCACGGGTTGATTGGGTCGCAGCGAGGCCGAACGGCTGAGAATAGAGCAGGCGAAAAGAAAAAGCTTATATATATATACGGAACAATATAATCAAAAATTGGCTCTTTCATCTATCGCAGATGCCCGCTCGAACCCGGACGATCCTTTTAGCCAGGCAAAACCGTGTCCGGGTCAAGGTTGGAAGCGTCTGTCCTATGCAAACGCCAGAGCTATCTCCAAAGGTCCTCCCCCCGCTTGACTCGTAATCTAATACACGTACACACAGAAAGAAAACATACACACATGCTATGGTTCTATACATGCCAATCCGGTGTAACGCCTGACGTCCTTGATTTTGAGGGCAAGCTGCTCTCTCCTTGGAAAACGATCTCCAAGTCAGAAGAGTTGTTATGGAAGGGCAGTCCGCCCCTCTCCCCACCTTATCCAAGACTCCCGTATCCAAGCACTTGGTGTACCAAGACATAGGATGCAGCCCCACGTGAAACATACGTCACGTCTCAAGCCTAGGATGACAGTTGTACCTGCAGCAGCCTCTCGGCGCCGCGCTTTTCGTATCGATGTCGATCTCTCTTTCCCGCTCGCTGGCTCGCTCGCTCATAATGATAACCGGGGATGATTGGTGACGTGTCCGCTTCAAACGTCGGGCCACTTGACGGGCCCACACTCGCCCTGCTGCTCGATCCAGGCGTTGATCTTGTTGACGGCCCAGCCCGACATGACGCGCTTCTCTTCCGGGGATGCGCGCTTGACGGGGTGGCCGAGCTTCCACGACCAGCTGAAGCTACAGAGGCCGTCCTTGTATCGGAAAGAGAAACACCCGTGGTCAGCCTCGCAGGCCTTGCGGCATTGGCCAAAAGACAGGTGCGCCTCCTTCTCGACGGGGGTGAGGTCTTCCGTCTTTGCGCGGCCGAGTTGCCAGTCCTCGTGCTTGTTGGCGGATTCGTCGAGGTAGAACCGGTCGTCGGCGAGGTTGTCCCAGTCGGCGCGCTCGGCTTGCATGCGGGGCTTGAAGAACTCGTTGTAAATGTCCTTGATCCGCGTAACGGGGGGCGGCTGCGGTATGTTCGGGTCGGCATAGCGCTTGTGTTCGTATTCCCAAAAGGTCGAGATCTCCTCGGCGTTCATATGGTGCATCGTCACAATGGGGTGGCACCAGTGCGTCGGGCCGTAGGGCAGGGTGAAGGGCTTCTCGCCATTGATCGTCGGCCACTGCGCAGCGTTAGCGGGATCAGTTCCGACCGAGGGGCAGGCGTCGTTGGCCAACTTACCACGTTGTGCACGTTCACATCGGCGTTGTCCTTCATGGCCAGAGCAAATATGTAGTCGCCGCAGCACTCCTTGCTCGCGCGGACGTCCCACTGGTTGCCCACGTTCTGGTGGCCGGCAATCATGTCGTGCATGGCGGCCTGGGAGACGATGTAACCGCTGCCTCCGTGGCCAAAGACGAAGTTACGGATCATGGTGACGCTGCCCAAGTAATGCTTGTTCTTCGGGTTCAGGTTCTTGAGCCACTGGACCAGTGTGGGCCAGAGGACGTAGGTGTCGGCGTCGATGTAGACGTACCAGTCGTAGTTGGGGCGCATGTTGTACGTCTTCTCGGCGATGTGGACGTTCTTGTACTTGTCGAGATTCCAGCCCTCGTCCTTGCTCGCGGCCAACTTGTTGCAGCTCTGCTGGTCGGCCTGGCAGCCTTTTGGCGGCGGTAGAGGTCGAAATCCTTGTTGCCCTCCATGGCCTCGGGGAGGACCTGGTCGAGGCTGTCGCGGATGTGGTAGTTCGCAATGGTCTGGTCGAGATCGGAGAAGATAAAGTACTCGGGCAGGCACTTGAGCATGGTCATGAGCTGGGTGGGCACCTTGTCGAAAGATTCGGTAGCGCCCGTCTTCATGACGACGAGGATGTTGCTCGTGTCGGGGAAGGTGTCGCACACGGGGTCGTGAGGGCGGTAGGGAATGTCTTGGTTCGACACGTTGTGCTGGGCGAGGCGATCATCCTCGTAGATCGGGGGTGGTGGTCGAGGGCGACCGCCGGCGCTGGGGCCGGCGCTGGGAGAGCTTCCCGGAGGCGGAGGCGGGCCATGGCCCTTGAACGGGTGGTAGTTGGGGCCCTCGATGGCCCAGTCGCCGCCGAGCCTCCTCGAGGAGAGGAGGAAGATGACGGCGGTCACGGAGACGAGGGCGAGAAAGGTAAGGGCGCGGCGGGATAACATGTTGACGACGACCATCGGGTTTACACAAACGTCATGCCGTCTTCGGCTCAATCCCATGGTAGAACGCGCCGCTTGTCGAGGTGGAAGAGTGCCGAGGGCGGCGGCGGCGGCGGGCTCGGGCGATTGGGGAGAAGGCAGACAGTCGATCGGGCGGTGGGTTTGCCGTTCGGGAGAGACAACGAGGTTGGTGATTACCGGTCGCGATGGGTAGGATCGCGCGCGTCGTCGGGTTGATTTGGTGAGAAGAAAAGACAAAGGTGTTACGAAGGAACGTCCAAGTGAGAAAATAACAGAATAGCCAAAAGGGCAGTGCATGAAGAGAATAGTAATCGGGCGAAAGAGTGTATAGGGTACCCTGGGCGAAGAGATGCAAGCCACGGACCAAATAAAAGTCTAAAGGCAGTTTAACAGTCAGTGGGATGGGGAGGGAGAGGAGGATGGACGAGGCGGGCCGTCGCAGAAGACAAAAAGTACGTATAGCCGGCAAGCAATAGGTATACTGGTACAGTAGCTGCGCCTTTTGCCCTCTGAAAGGGAAATAACCGGCGTTAAACAATACTACTGGTACAGTAGCAACTAGTTGTGTTGGACCCAGGACCCTTGCTTGGTATGGCAAGACAAAGCAGGAGACATGCGGCGCGCCTTGTATCAACGAGATGGCAGAGGAACTTTGGGGCCCTCGGAGATCTTGGAGCTGAAAACGTTCACGGCAAGAAGCCACGATTCAACTGATGGGATCGAGCCCTGGAGGGCAGGACGATGGATGGGAGGCGCGTGTGGAGCCGGGATTGTCGCGACAAAGACGCTGGACGCCACGCCACTGACAGACGACTATACGATGTCAGGGATGCAGTGTACACGAGGTAGGTACCGGTAGTGAGGAGGGAGAGGTGGAGGGCGGCGGGCCCAAACGGCGCATTGAGCTCTCTTTTTTCTCTCTCCCTTTTTTTTTTTTTAATTTTTTTTTAATTTTTAGCTTTGGCTCATCTGGGTCGGTCTGGGATTCATCCTCTCGATACGGCAGACATGCAACAGCATGCAGCCAGGGACATGCAGCGACATGGACATCGGTTCGCCCGCCGCTAGCAGAAAGCAGGGCCAAGACCAGACGAGACGAGACGTGACGACGGGGTAGATGGGTTGGAAGTGCTGGACTACGATAGCACGTATGCTGCTACCAGCCAGTCAGTCCCTTCCCAGTGAGTTCGTCCCGTCCAACAGGATGAGGCTGGTGGCCGTTGTGCTGGATCGTCAGTCATGGCTGTTGGAACTGCGCTGGGCTGTTCCGCTGGGATGTGATCTCCAGGCGTCTGCAGGCATGAAGGCTGGTTGGTTCTGATGCTGACGGGCTAGCGAGACGATCGGCCACTGCGTCAAAGTCCGCTCCAGCGCCAGGTTTCGTTACAAGTTAAGGAGCTGGACGAACTCTGTAGCTGCCATTGTTGTGGGTTCCTTCTTTGCCTGGCCTCAGGAACGAAAAGAACGGCGGTCCTGCCTGGGCGGCACCGGTACGTACCTCGAACTCGGCGTGACGGACATCGACCATCAGGTACCCTGTGTACGTACCCACATCCCAGGCCGGGACCATTCGCAACAAGCAGGTGTGATCTTGCCTGATCCAGCGCGGATTTTCATAACCTGGGACCTCTCCTTCCCTCAGCCCCCGCCCCCATTTAGGTAGTAGAGCAAGGACTCGAGGAGTGCAGCAGCACCAAGCAGGGGCGATGGTGCTTGTGCCCGATGCGTGGCATCTGGTTGGTTGTCGATAAATAGACGGGGCTTCGATGAGGGGAGGAAGGCGAGAGCTGAGATGGATGCGAGAAAAGATTCAAAGAGACATGCCCCGAGATGCAAGACGGCGGATTAGGCACACCGGCCGCTGGCAGCCGAGGAATAAGGCAAGGGACGCCGCGCTCATCTCGTCGCCACTCTCACACTGTGTGCATTTGCCAATACGAGAGCACAACTCCGTGAAGGGGGCTCCGAGGGCCTCGCACAAACCTTTGCATGCCCAGCTGCACCGTACGAGACGCGCATCCAAGACGCAATCTGGACTGTGCTGCAGCCGCCACGCCTCCTTTTGCTGCATCTGACGAACCTGCGGGTTGACATTGGCATCGACCGCCTGGGTTCTCTCTCGCGGGTGCTCACCTCGCGGGCCGTCATGTCTGTTTGGCCTCATACCGGTGTACGGGACTAGCGACGGACCTTCTGATGAGGCCTGTCCGTTTTCCACCGACGTTGGTAACGGCCCGGTCCCTTTATCTACTGTTTCCTACTCACGTCCGTCGTTTGAACGAACGGTGCCCGAGATCCGATGATACAGCCTGGAAAATGCATCCGTACATTGCAGACAAAGGAAACCAAGAACATGCCCAGAAATACCGTCGAGGAGTCTCGGGTCGAGTCAAGCTTTTTCCTTTCTCTGCTTTAGCTCATCTTTTAGCCGTCAGCCCTTGTGCCGCGCCTTGCTTGATCCCCTCGGCTCTCTCGGACTCTATGTCTCACTCAAAGCCGGATCACTGGCGAGAGGGGGGGTTCTTACTCAGCAAGCTCTCCCTGAAGTGGCAGAGCAGAGACACGCTATTCAGCTCTTTCCTTGCTTCCTCATGCTCCACCACAACGCGACCTCGGGAGCCTGCGCCTCGAACACGATAAAGCCACGCGCAGAGGACGAATTCCGGGTTCCAGCAGACAATTCCACTCCAACCAACCTTACCTGAAATTGCACTCATTCGTCCGGCCTCCCAATCTCACTGGCGCTGCTCTGCTGCTTCGCTTCTCTGGCATTCTCTCAGCCAAGTCTCTTACATTCACGACCCATTCCCATCCGTCCGCACTGGAACATGATTGACCGACCATCTCGATGAGGTTGCATAGCTACTTATCTATCCGGCGCTCATCATCTTACAACGCTCCCTCGCCTCCGCCAACATCCCTGCCTCCGCGCCATCCAAACCGCCCCGCCGCCGGCCCACAGTCACAGAACCTTGATCCTCGCCGTGGCATGCCCGCTGCCGGCCCCAAAGAGACCCCCGAACTCCTACGTCAATCCGTCATCTTGGAGCCCGATTACCGGTGTGTACTTCATTTTGTTTGACTTCCTCCAGACCTTCATCCGCTGGCCTCGGCGTTTTGCTCAATCCACGGCTCTCATGAATCGGACTCGCCCCATCACTTTCCTCCCACACGGCAGCTTGCCATAGAGCCTATCTTGGAAACAGGTGTCCAAAGCTCATCTTAATCGAGCGCTTGCCACCATTTTGACGCTCCGTCTTTCCCAATTCGCTAGACCACCCACCCATTCGGTTTGCGGCGCGCCAACCTCTTCGTCCGCATTTGGACCCTTCTGGGCCTTGCCCGGGGCCTCCGCCGCTGCCTGGTCTAGACACTCCGTGCTATCTTCGAAGTGACTTTCGCCCATGACATGTCGTGTCTGCATTTACGTTCCATGGTCCGTCAAACAGCTTCGCCTATTTGCGCATGCGCATGCCCCTCCCGTAACCTGGGCGGCATGAGTTGAAACTGCGCCTGCCAAGCAATGTACGCCACCTTTCTCATGTCGGTGTCTTCTGTCGCACGAGAATGCCTCTTGCAAGTCGTTGGGCTGGTTGTATTGCTGGTCCTGCTCCTGTTGTACTGCTCTTGCCTCGATCCGTCAACTTGCCTAGTTACACCTAGCTATGTATCTTCGGCGCTTTTCCGCCATGGCTTGGAAGCCTTTGTGGGGGTCTTCCGAATGCCATTGTTGCTTACGCCACACGAATCCTCATGGTGGTTAATTTTACTTTTGGTCAACCCAAAGTCCATAGAATGGCTCCCGGCCCATTGAAATGACAAACAAGGCACCTCAAATCCAACCAGGGTCTTCTATGACGAGAGCAAGCACCATTGCGGAAGAGTGCACGACTCGTCCCTTGACAGATGTAGCACAGGACTTTTGTATTTGTTTACTTGAAACAGTATGCGTTGGACATGCTATCTTGATGACGCTCATCTGACTTCGCATGGTATACTTATGGCCAGTACCTGAAAGTATCGTCGATAAAGGGTTTTGAGATTTGCCAAGTACGATATAATTCTTGAGCATCTGATCCCTCGAGGCCGTTCTTCACTACCATTGGGGATATTACTCCAGCGTCAACTGATAATAGAGCGGAGATTTGGAACTCTTCGGTACAGGCCAGTGGGTTCAACCCGAATGAGCTATTTGATAGTCTTGCTGAGTGCTCTGGGAGCTCTGGGAGTTGATTTTCAGTCGGAAGAGAATTTGGAACAATCCCAAGACGAAACCCACGCATGTTCTAGCATGTTCCTAGAACGATATTTCAAACCAGATCTCGGATCAAGGCGAACAGGTGAACTTCACACATGTCTTCCCCGAAAAATACCAACTTATATTCAATGCCATTCGTGGCATGGTTCTTCCCCTAATCTTCACCGCGGATCTCCTTGCCGAGCGGGGCCTGTCTCGTCCAGATGTTCATCCCGATCTTCTCCCCGCTCGTGACCGGCAGCCCGGCGTGGAGATTCCGCTGGTCCCCGGTGCCGTCGACACGCAAGTTTTCCCAGTACACAAAGTTCCCCTCTATCGGGCGGAACGTCACGCCATGGTCCCAGCGTTCGTCGCAGTCGATGAAAGCGCACCACCGACTGTCATGCGGCGCGTCGAGCAGAGGAAAGTTAGTCCCTCCGCCGGTCACGTTGACCACCGAAACATAACCAAAGAACGAGGACAGGCGGTTGCCGCCGAGATGGGCCTTGGTGTGGGCGGGATCGGTGAACCAGTCCGTGTGGAAATGGTATCGCTCGCCTTTGCCGTACTTGACCAGCTGCAGTGGCTCCAGGTGGTTCTTGGGCACGCTGTAGCCCTGGAAGGCCACGGCGCGCTCCTCGATGCAGCGAACGACGTCGTCTCGCCAGAGGCTGGTGCTTTGAGACGTGCGGACGCTGTGTGTGGCTTTGCCGCCTGATGCATCGATGACGCCAGAGTGAGTAAAGCTCCCGATACTGGTGCATTTGTGAGCGGCTGTTCTTGCGCGAGATGACCGTGGTACCACTCACGCCATTCCTAGTAGATGTTCCCTCTCGGCCGGGGTTACGAAATTGGCAAGGTAGATGACCAGAGGCGACTTGGAAACCACGTGAACTTGATATGGCGGGTATGTGCATGGGTAGCCGGCTATCGGCTTCTGGTCCAGCGACAACGCCGGGATGATCATAGTCGCCGCAAGGGCGTAAGTTGCCGCCGTGAGAATCCCCATGGTAAAGGTCGTGCTGAAGTTGATGCCGGATGGACAACAGTTGAACCGCGGGAGACGCTTGACTTATGAAGTTTCTGATGGCCGAACCTCTGGTTGAACGCGGATTTTATTTGGGAGCCGCTGAAACCCAATGCGTTTGAACTGAGAGTTGGCAGTTCTTGATCGTTCTTCGTTTGGAGGGATTCCGTGCCTAGTTCAGGGGCTTCCTTGTCTGATCTGCGTGGCTTCGACGTGGAAACGAGCCGGGATTGGGGCGTCGGCCCCATCTTTGCTGGGTCTTTACCCCGAGCAAGGTCTCCATTCTATTTCAACAGGGCTCTTTTTCAACCTCATCTTGAACGGCACTCATTGAGCAACGGTCCTTTATTTGTCATAGAATACAGATTTCGGTGGTTCAGCCATAAAGCCACAGGATCTGTTGGTCTTCTCCAATGATTCGAATGCAAACTCTCTATCACTAGCCACGTTGAAAGGGCTGCCGCCCTTGCGAACTCTCCTTATCTGAGAAAACCTACGTTTTATCAACAAGAGGATGGATTCCGCGGCAAAATCTGCCGCTTCTGCTCTCCGCCATGCGTGCAAGGCTTTGGCGGCATCATCAACCTGATAACCAAGTTGCTCGGGAGCAAGGTCGGGCACGCGACATATGCTGAGACACAGATAGAACCAGAGCTCAGGGATCGTATGGCCCAGTTGCCCTACGGCCAGTGAGTAACTCCGCATCGCCAGACTCTGTGACAAGGTAAATATCTTCATGTCTGACACCAAAGCGACCTTCCAAGTAGATCCCCGGCTCGTTCGTGAACGTCATTCCGGGCTGAAGCAGAATATTCTTATTCCACTTGTTGAGGTACGGCGACTCATGGGCTGCTTCGGGTTAGTGGCCTATGTCCAGGATGGATTATATCATACGCGTACCTTTGATGCCGATTCCATGACCCAGGCGATGTGTGAAACCGTATCCGTAACCCGCATCTTCAATAACCTTGCGAGCTGCAATGTCCACGTCTGCTGCAGTGTTGTTCGGCTTGAAGGCGGCGGCGGCGGCCGACTGGGCATCCAAGACGATATCCCAGACCTTAAACTTCTCGGCACGCAACGCAGGGTGGGGGTGGTGCGCCTCTTGCTCTGTTGAGACCTTGCCGAACGACCGCAGTAAAAGGTCCAAGCCGGTGGTATCACGCGACTTTGGTGGGTCAATGAAGAAGCTGCGGCAGATATCCGAGCTGTATCCCAAGTAGTGAGCACCCACGTCGATGACGACCATGCTCTCGGGGGTCAACTTTTTCCACCCGGTGACAAAACCTCCGTGTGGGAGTGCGCCGTGCTCTTCGAATAGCACTATGTTAAAGAAGAGCCCGAACTTGATGGAGAGCAGAGCCGAGTTCAAGATTTCAGTCACTTCATCTTCTGTGAGCCCAGGAACCAGACAGGGCCGCATGGCTCTCACAGCAACAACAGTCCCGGTATTTACGGCACGGAGAAGTCCGACCTCTGCTGGGCTCTTCTGCTGTCTTACGAGCTCGACCTCAGGGTTGAGGCCGACTGTCTCGAAGCCAGACGATTCAAGTCCACGAACAATAAAGTCACGGATCTCTTCGTCGACCATGAGCTTTGCTGGTTGGCCATTGAACAGGCGCGACTTGAGCAGCGTGTCGTACGGATTCCAATGTTCTTCCCAGATAACTATATCCAGTTCATCTTCCCTGGAGGGGATGCCCAGCATACGGACACGACCCTCTTCGAAGTGGGGCGACAGAAAAGCCGTCTTAGTGCTGACCTCGCCGGATGACGAGATCTCAGGCAGAATGAGCATAAGGAACGGCCTCTCCTCCGGCTCCCAAGGCTCCCAATCGGTCTGTGAAATATTGCCATAGTATCTATCTAGCTGTCAGGGATTTCCCAACGGGAAGGTGGATATGTTTAATAAACTCACTGGAAAGTGTAACCTGGTTCAAGAACGAAGGCATCGACATTCGATGCGACCAATGCCCGGGCGAGCCGGTCTCTTCGCTCAAGAAATTCTTCCGCGGTGATCGGTACGGCAGAGTTGAGGAACGAAAGATCGGAGTGGAGGTTGCGAATGGTGCACTCCCGAGCCTTGTCAAGCGCTGTGCTGGCGGAACCCGGTCGTAGAACAAGATGAAGTAGTAAAATGACGTGGCCGCGTATAAGAGCAATGAGGCTACAATGAGGTGCAGGGCATTAGCATGACGCCTGGCGTGTCCCTGGATGGGTGACGGAAACACGCCTTCTGGGCGCTTCTCCGAGCTTGGCATTTTGTCCGTGGTCTCCAACGGTCGTTGCAGAGACACTGGCTTGAAGCTCTGGGATTTTCTCGGGGAGATGGAAATAGAGAGCGAAGAGTCAGCGAGGTATGCATTGCCGAGAAATCGGAAGTCGGAGGCTTTCCGACCTCGCCCTGAACCCCGGAGAGGGGTTCAGCGAATGGAGATCAATTACCATATTGGGGAATTCTCCCCACGCGAGTCACGTCAGTATTGCAGGAACAACAGCAGGTACAGGCACTCGTCCAACGTCCACGACATGGGTGTTGATAGCGTTGGATGGTTTTCCCTCGGCTTACGGCGCCGGTCCGGAGCAGATAGGAACATGGCCGCGGGCGTAGGCCGACGTGGACCTGCCGATTCATCGGGATATCTGCGCCAAGTGTCGTACTATCTGGTGCCCCCCGGGGGATAAGTAAGGGAGTTTGTCCATCGCTCTAAACCGGAGTTGATCCCGACCTTCCTCCTCGTCATTCCGTACCCTCGATGCAAACTCGCATGAGGTGGTGACCGACCATGGCTTCGATGCAAGACGCCAAAATGGTAACAGTGATACAGCAACCGGTCGCTAGGAATGACAAGATTACCTTTGACGAGAAGAGGACCACGAGCGATGCCCCAAAAGAAGGAGATATCGACGTCCATGAAGAAGAGTCGCAAAAGACATACTACAGCAGTCTTTCCGTGTGGTTAATGGTTTTGTTTTCCGGACTGGCGATTGGTTCTGACGGCTAGTATGAAAACCTCCAACCAGCTTACATTAATTGATACGCCTACCGTCGTTCATCGCTTTGCTGACGCTTTCCAGCAATGCCGCCGTTATTGGCAATGTCGAGCTACTGCTCGCGATCCTATACCCTGACGATCTGACGAATGCCATATATCAAAGGCTCTCCAACGCTTTCCTCATTGGCATGATTGTCGGCATGATACTCTTTGGTGTCATCAGTGACCAGCTTGGCCGAAAGACGGGCGCCGTGGCGACAACGATTCTGCTGGTGCTTGGCATCACTTTGTCAACTGCGGCGAACGGAACCACGCCCACCGGCATGTTCTGGATGCTCATCGTTGCCCGTGGCATCGCTGGCGTTGGCGCGGGTGGAGAGTATCCAGTGTCTGGCGCTGGTGCAGCCGAAGCGACGGACGAGGATGCCAAGTTCCGCAAGAGACGAGGTTTCATGTTCGCCATGCTCGCCGACCTGTCGGCTAGTCTGGGCTACGTTTGGGGAGGTCTTGTACCGTTGCTCTTGCTGCTGTGCGTGGGCCAGCAGGTCTCGAAGTACCACATCGTCTGGCGAACCTCGTTCGCCCTGGGCATGGCGCCCCCTCTCCTCATTTTCTGGTTCAGGATGCGCATGGCAGTTTCCACAGCTTACCGAAAGTCTGCGTTGCGAAAGCAAAGGATGCCGTATTGGTTGGCCTTGAAGAGATATTGGCGACCACTACTGGGCGCAGCTTCCACTTGGTTTCTGTACAACTGGATCAGCATTCCGTTTGGTATATTCAGCTCGACCATCATATCCAGAGCCAACGTCGAGAACAGCCTGGTCAAGACGCTCGGATGGGGGGTGGTGATCAACTGCTTTTACATTCCCGGCCCTTTTGTTGGAGGTTATCTCTCCGACAAAATTGGCAGACGTCAAACCATGGCCCTCGGCTTTACATTGCAGGCGATTCTGGGGTTCGTCCTTGGGGGTGCAATGAATTCAATCCAGGGGGTTTTCCCGCTATTCGTTGTCCTTTACGGCGTCTTTTTGACTCTCGGCGAAGTTGGCCCCGGAAGGTATGTCGAACATCATCATACTAACTTGGACAAGAACCTTAACATTCTCTCTAGTACCGTTGTTCTCATTGCCTCCGAGTGTTTCCCAACATCTATTCGCGGTCAGATGATGGGCCTCATTTCCGCCTTTTCCAAAGCTGGGGCTGCTATCGGGACACAGGTAATGACTTTTATAGAGTTTGAGGCAGTCCGATCTGACCAGAAGTAGGTCTTCACCGCGATCCTTAATAAGTATACCACAGACCCCTCCAAGGGTAACCAAGTTGCATTTCTCATTGGATCTGGGTTCGCCATTGTGGGAGCAATCATCGCGTTGTTTGTCATCCCAGATATATCAAGGCACTTGAATGATGATGACGAAGCTTGGAAGAAATATCTTGCGGACAATGGCTGGCAAGCACAATGGGGTGATGAAGTAACGCAGGACCCTTCTGGGGTAGTGATGAACAAAGCGGCATCCTGATCGAGGAAACGAGAAGCTTTATATAGCGACTAATAATAGTGCGATAGATGTTGCTATTACTAGACGTTTGCTGGATTCGTTTCGTTTAAACTCTGGCTTGGCAGGTATTACTTCAAGTATGAACATGAACCAATCCGCAAAAGCCTTTCGTAAGTTATTCGTTGCCAACTGAGGTGAAGTAGACCCAAGGTAGATTATCGCCGATCCACAGACATGTCCTCGACACTCAGCATACAAGACACGTGTAGCGAAGGGGACAGTATGCATGCAACTTTCTTCAAATGTTGAATGCTAGAGCCCTAGTAATTGTTACCTTGACGGTCTTCTGAGCTGTGCAATGCTTAGCCTTTTGACATTGCGTTGAGCCCCTACGTTAGGTCTCCTGCCTGTAATTCTCCTTGTGTGCAGTATCTCAGCCACATATTAGCCTTGGTTATTATATACAAGCGGTATAGCATGTATCGTTTCGTTTTCTTCTTTCTCAAACTGGGAGTAATATGATTGCAGATGTGTTCATGGCTATAAAGTACCTAAGAATAAGATACGGCGAATTCTTAATCCGATATTTTGATTGACCAAAGCGATTGAGTGACCGATAGCCCCATGAAGGGTGACATTCGGTCAAGACTACCAAGCAAACACCCCTGATAACCTGCCAGAACAGGAATAGTGACGCTAAATTCGAGAAAGCCAAGGTAAAGTGATTATTTTTCCAGGGCCCGTACCCATCGCGTGCTTCTCGTTGCTACTAAAGAGAGGTCTATGTCCAAGTGCCGAAATCTTTCAGAAAGCCATCAATGGGACATCTGGAGCCTGTTACAATGCGTCTTGCTTCCACTTTCATCCTAGGCGGGCTGTATTTCGTCCTCGGCCAACCTTCTGATGCCTGGAAAGGTGCCATTCCGAATCGTTATATCGTCAGCTTAAAGTCTGGAGTTTCCGATTCCGCTCTCAAAGACCATCTTCAATGGGTCCGTGGCGTGCACCAGAGACGCAGTCTTTCTCGCCAGGACATTGTTGGTATCGAGAGGACATTTGACATCGGTGACTTCCACGCTTATGCGGGATCTTTCGATGACCAAACCTTGGCGGAGATCGAGGCCAATGAAGAAGCAAGTCTGTCATATTGACAAATATATGTAGAGATCTAACTTCAACAAGGTCGAGCTTGTCGAGCCGGACACGCCAATCTATCCCTTCGATATCGTCACCCAACAAGCGGCGACCTGGGGTCTAGGCGCCATTTCTAACGCAGCATCCATCAATCCCAACGCAAGCCTGCGAGACGGGTTTGAGTACCGTTACGACGACAAAGGAGGAGAAGGCACGTTCGCATACGTAATCGACACTGGTGTTTGGGTGGACAATCCAGACTTCGAAGGACGGGCCGAGTTGGGCTATACCGTATATCCTACCATCCCATTTGAGGGTAGCAGCGGCCATGGCACGCATGTTGCTGGTACAATCGCATCAAAGACCTGGGGCGTGGCGAAGAAGGCCCGTGTCATCGCCGTGAAAGTGATTGCACCTAACCAAGTGAGTTGGCCCTTCAGGTTGTCAGACTAAGAGAACAAAACAGGCTGACTTAGTGGAGGGTGTTATGTCGCATTTCATGGACGGATTCTCTTGGGCTGTAAACAACATTACGGAAACACCAGGCCGCGCAGCCGTCACTGTGATCAATATGAGTCTCGGTAAGCTTCAAAGCTAATCGATTGCTGGCAGAGAGGCTAATCGGAGGCCAAGGTGGCCCTACAAACTATGCGTTCAACAATCTAGTTCATGCAGCGTCTGAACGAGGCATCTTATCTGTCATTTCAGCGGGCAATGCGGCCATTGATGTCAATCGCATATCGCCCGCAGGGACCGCTAGCGCCATTACCGTAGCAGCAAGTGCTGCCAACAACACAGCCTGGAGCTACAGCAACTTTGGGTCCGGCGTTGACTTGTATGCTCCGGGGGTAGATGTATTCTCACTATCTCTCGAAGCCGGAAAAGATGTGGCTCTAACCGGTACTTCCATGGCATCTCCTCACGTTGCGGGCCTTGCCCTATATCTTAAGAGCGTTGAATCAGGCTTGGAATCCGTGGAAGCCATTACCGCTAGAATCTTGGAGCTGTGCAAGCAGGATGCGGTCCAGAAAGTGCCCGGAGCCACTCCGAATCGTTTGGCATTTAACGGTGTTGAATTGGTTAGCGAGGAAGAAAGATAGAAACGCTGTTATAATCACACTGAAATTAATACTCTAGAAATGGAGGCATGAACCACCGCAATTGTGAAAGCATCTTAAAACCCTTCGCTAGAATACTTTTCCCTTGTGAAGACTGGTATAGTCTGCCTCTCTGGTTCCAACTGTGCAACTACCTCGAAGGAGTATATTTATGGCATTTCCAACAGTACACCGCCGTAGAAGACCGGCCTTCATGATCAATTGGAGCACAACCCACAAACCTTGGGAGTCCATGACAAGCTTCTGCACCGACTACCAATGGCGTGTCGTATGATCATTACGGCCACCACAAAAAAACTTGCAATGCTCCGGGAGAACAGAAATTGAACGCGACCAGCCTTGCAGCAAGATAATGGCCACTAAGTACACCCACAAGGGATTGTGGAAATACAGGCATTTGATATTCAAAGACGTAGCGAGTCGTACCATCAGCACAAGATCGGTTCGCCTTCGATTCGAACATTGGTTATCCCCCGAGCCTACAGCCGAGTAGAGCCGAGATTGAGTGGGCTTCGACCGGGCTGCTCCACAGAAACCTCTCACGTAATGGCGCCGTGGCATCCGACGGATCTTACTCCGAGACCGGAAAAAGTTGCACCGAGCCGAGCAGATATCATACGATGTCTTCTTTTGTAACGTTCTCGCATTCAAGCTCGACTGTCTAAAGATGTTGGCACCAGAATCATCAATGCTTATGACAGAAGCCATGCTCACGCAGACTCTCATCACCAGGACCGGCGCGACGGAGTCATGGGCATTGAAGAGTAGTTCTGCGGAAGAATACGTTGTACAGATAGGGTTCCCTCGGGACTGGGAGAGCCGTCGCTACCAGCCACCAGAAGCTCCGGTACCGATCCTGTATGTCGAATATCATTGTTCGCCAGGCTAAGGGTCTAATATGGCGATAGCTATGTGACTGATGGAGACTCGGTTTTCTTGACGGCCCTGGAGGCTTTACATCGCCACCTTTGCGTACGCCCGCCTTCATCAGACCAAGGAGTTGTGGTTGCGATTGGCTACCCGCTGGCGTCCAACTCAGCTTTTCTCATGAGCTCCCGCCGGAGCCGAGACCTCACGCCACCAGCTGATGGTGCCACGGAATACGAAGGAGGAGCAGATCTGTTTCTCGATTTTATACAGCAAAAGGTCCGGCCATTGGTTCTTCGCCGCCTACAGGAGACTCGCTGCGCTACTGCCGGGCGGGAGGGACTCTATGGGCACTCGTACGGAGGGCTGTTTTCTCTGCACGCTCTGTTTACGAGGCCAGAGATGTTCAACTGTTTTATTGCCAGCAGCCCCAGTATCTGGTGGAATCAAGAGTTCATTCTCAGCGAAGAGTCAAAGTTTCGGGAAGACGACGCAACAAAACTCACCGCCGACGCAAGACGATCTCTCATGTTATTCATGGGCGGAGAGGAGCAGGCCCCGCCAAGGAAAAGAGGGGAGGATGAAGAGGAATACAAAGAGAGGGCAAGACGTCATAATGAGGGACGCATGATTGACAATGTTCTGGGCATGCACGCGCGACTTAAGGATAGCAAAAAGTTGGAGGAATTGTCTGTCAAAGTGTACGAAGGCGAAGACCATGAAACAGTCATAGGTTGTTCTCTTAGTCGAGGACTTGTCACATTTCTTGAAGACTGGCCGCTGGCCACCTAAAATTGAACCTTGACGTTGAATGGCATCTCTTTCCAATTGAAAAGGAGATGCAAATCGATGGGGCCAGTCAAATCTTATCCGGCTAAATACCAACTTGTTCAACGCCTTCCCCCTCAATCTTGGTGGTATGGCTCCTTTCAGCATCTACTTCTCTTTTTGTCTCGTTTGAGGTCATGTGTAAGTTCTTGACAAGCCATATGATCAAAGTCATGGGGGCCAGAGCACAGGTAGCAGCAATTGCAAGGAGCTGCTGTGTCTCCCGAAATGCTGTGTCGATTGCCACACGCCCAGCTGACCCAACCGTGAACTTTTGAGGCATCACTATCGATGAAAAGATCGACCTGGCCTGAGATTTTGATTCGCAAGGTAGTTATGCCGTGAGGTTTCCGAGAAGGTTGAACGCCAGATGGCGCCAGAGATTCTGCCAAGAGATCAGTAAATAATTCTCGAACTGAGCATATCACGTTACCTTGTACCAATGGCACCGCCGAGGTTCATGCTTGCGAAGAAAACACCAGTCGCAACGGCAACCTCATCTCGGTCAACAACAGCCTGAACGCATACATGCGCCGCCGTCTGATATAAACCTCGACCGACTCCAACGAGGCTCTTCGCGATGATGAAAGGTGATTCGCTCGCAGTGTCCCTGCCGTGCATATTGACGAGGTTTATTTGGAACCCTTGACCAAGAATACACAGCGGAACACCAACGGGTATCCAAGGTTTCGCGTGCTTCGAATAGTGCATAAGTAATGCTCCAAGCATGGAGGATATCTGGAAAGCAACGCGTAAAGAGTTGCTGAAAAAGAAACGATTAGCATGTGATCTCAATTGACAAGAGAACAAACTTCCTCGATTCTCGTAGAGTGCCCATCAGAGTAGTGCCCAGCCACCTGCGAGTAGCTCGGAAAGAATACTTAGAAGAGAGAGTAGTGGATAAAGTCCAGATCACACGATCCACATGCGGCAATGATGGCGCTATCCCTGACGAGTCGGAATGGGATGAAAGGCTTTTGTACAAATAACGAATCCCAGCTAAAGAAGCAGGCAAATAAGATCCCACCCAGAACAACCATTCCTATGAACTCCCTCTGGTCCACGCCGTACTGTTTTGCGAACCTGTAAATGAAATAGGAACGAGAATGATTGATAGGCCCCCAATGAGAAGGAGACACACAAGAAGGTCTAAAGTTGCAAGCAGCGGGAGAGCAACGACGGGTACCACAATAGCCCACATGCCGTAACCCCATCGCCAAGTCGAGTGGTCTAGAAATCTTTGGCCCACAAGTGTCCCTAGATAGAGTGTTGGAATTGCACTTGTGTTTTCAAGAAGAGATAACCAGATACCGCAGTTACGGAGACTTGTGAGGTCTGAGATAAAGATTTGCTATGTGTTATTGTTGGAACAACGGGCAAAAGCAAGGCAGTTGGGAATAGCCCGTTGCGGGCCCGCGGGAAGGGGAATGCCATCCAGCCACGCTTGGCGGGGCACTTCCTTCTTACTTCCACCGCGACAACCCGCGATCCTAGCTGTTCACAACTCAAGCCTTCCACCTACTATTTTTCCTGACCAGCAATTACACACGATAATTGCTATGGGAATTTGGTGATCACTTCAAACCCACCTGCATGCCAAACCAACAGCATCAATG
>JAIMZG010000094.1:0-24898 GCA_020466075.1 Colletotrichum coccodes | reverse complement strand
AAAGCCAAGAAAAGTTTGGTAGGCTAGGGCGTAAGTAATGGATCGTCCCCCCCCCCCCCCCCCCTCTGCACCCCGCACTTTTGGGCCAATTGATGATGGTCTCTGCATGGGGTGACAATAAAGACAACGTCACGTTGAGAACGAGGTACATCTCCGTGTTATTGATTAAGTTGGGGGGCAACAGTAATGTCAATTCATAACTGAGATGTAGTTTTCTGATAAGCCATTCCTCTAGTCTAAATCCCAGGCCCCGACTCCAGTAAAACACGAGAGTAACATGATAGACTTTCGTTTTACAACCTAGTTGCAAAGTCCGCGGTCGCGGAACAGAATGCACTCGGTGGCAGTATCGCAGCATAGACCGCAGCCGCGATTATCCTTATTGAGACACTTCGTCCAAGTCAGCATATTAAACAGATACTCAGAAAGACGGGGCATCACTTACGACAGTGCCTCCTTTCCTCTCGACGCAGAAATTGCAGTCAGCGTAGACGTTGGCCGCGAGGGCGATAATGGTGAAAATAATAGAGGCCTTCATTTTGACTGAAGTGAAGTGTTTGAGCTTCGAGGATGATTATATAATGGGAGATGCTGATGGAATGAGTCTGGGCAACTATTATACCATTAGTCGAGAGTTGACGGCACCTTAAGTAGTTCTAGTTTTTGGCTGAGAGCAGCGTTAGAAGTCTTCACTCAAATTCTAGCGCCTTAGCTGGTATCCATAAACCTAAGCATGGCGACGTTAATGCTCAAATCTAAAATGATTACGCAGTCGGTATTGCCGAGGAACTATGCCTGCGTTCCCTAGTTTGTTTCTCGGGAGTCGCCGTGAACAACAACTTGCTCAGCGAGATAAAACCCGGTACTTTGATAAGAAGAGATAAAAGAGGATGATTACTGATCGTCAACCATAAGCTTTTCTCTGGGAATGTCCCCGAGTCTAGACTACGAGAGCAAGAAGATCATAATTGGTTCTCCCTAGATTTGATTGGAGGTTGTGGCGATGAGCGAGTCAAGGGCATGCGCGATTTGGCGGACGATCCCTCGACGGGCGCTTGCAGTTATCACTTCAGTTTCTCATTCGCTCTATTTTCACAGGGAAACGGCACAAACCGACCGGGGGAGCCAGCATACCACCAGTCATAGTCCCGGTCTCAGCGACTCACTTTTGCTGCCAGAGTGGCTAAAGGCGCTCAAAGAAAAGTTTTGTTGGAATAATGAGCCATCAATTAGATGTGACTGAATGGCGGTGGCTCAACTATTCGTAGACCATGTGACCTTTGAATCCATTCCCCGGCAATTCGTTACTGCTACTTCGCTGCCAGTAACAGTTGTTGGATTTGAGGCCTTCATCACAGGGACGAAGTCGTGGAAATCACCGAGAATTCGTTGCGAAATCCCTTTACTTTCCCGACTACAAAAGGCTAATCAGGGTGCAAGGATCCCACTGGGATTTATCTGGGATATCCTATGCATTCCACTGTAGATTCCAGTTACAGAAAAGGAGTTCCTTGTAGTAAGATAGACGTAAAAAATATCAAGAATAACAATATAACTACCGATTAATAATCTAATAAATCTAGTAATTAAAGCTTTTATTTACTTATTTATTACTGTTTATTTATTACTAAGAAAATTACTTCTGATATCTCCTTTTCTATACCTGACTTTAATAAATTATCTTTATCAAGTGTATGACTAGTTACTTTCTACTCTAGCTAGTAAAACTACTAGTAAGCCAGTAAGGCCTGCAGCATCTTTCTTAAGTATCAATCTACCTACCTATTAGCAGAAAATACTACTATCATATATCTAACTATAACAGTATTATTACAGTATAACAGCCTTTTCTTATAACTCTTTAACTAGTAGTCTTTTAGATACTAGTTTTAAAGACTAATTGTTTGGTATAAAATAGAATTTTATATAACAATAGCCCTTAATATTATTGTTGTTAGAGAAGATAGGTCCAAGAAAGCCTGTTGAAATCGTTGTAAAACCATTGTAGAAAAGGCTGGAAATCCCGGACTAATCGACCTAGCTAATCAGGGCGATTGAGTCAATCAGAGGCAAGTATTTCGCCAGTATTCCCCGAGAAGGAAACGAGTGAAAAGGGGGTTCCACAAGGATTTCTCAAGAACACAACAGATACACACATACAATACAATCAACGTACCCATGTACTTGAGCAATTGTAGGCCGCGACTTTATATACGCACTAAGTCAAGAAAATATGTCAGACTACAAAGTTTAGAGTCCTTTCTGTTTTCGTATAATTACTGGTTTTATTTGAGCAGTTCAGTGTAGACCTGTCTTATATCTAAGGTTTTGCAAGTGTTCTTTAAACAAAAATCGAGTTGTTCCTAGAAGTCAAACAACTATAAGTCTGTCACGAGCTAGAGCATGCAGTAGGTATATGAGAAAAAGGTAGAAAGATACTTGGACCCTAGGAAAGTACAGATAAGGAGAAAGACCCTCTATATACACCTGACTAGTACTGTCAGGTTGCAAATTAGTTTCGCGAGATCGCGTGCCAGGGTAGCTTCGCTACGACCCCCAATTCTTGCTGCGGCGCATCGCTCGCAGAGCGCCATCTCTCTTTCGTCTTCTTCGCGCTACGTCTTGCATCTAGAGCTGACCCTATGGGTCATCATGATCCATCTACTGCTTCTAGAGCTCTGACCCTCACATTACGCAGCGCCAACCCAGACAATAGACACGAATAATGACAATGAATACCTTTGTAACGAAAAACAACAGCTTGGTGAGCTAGTAAAGTCTATTGGTGGCGGACTTAATGGTGTCGTTGTACTCTCCTCGTCGACCGGCCCAAAGTTGCTCCTCTTGACCAGACATCCCTGACGCCGACACGGGAGACTTGTTGGTCCAAATCGTCAGCCTACTTTAGCTGGGCGTTGTAGCTAGTTGTATCGTAGGCCCTGTTTCCATATCCACCGATAATAGGGTTGGCATCATTATGCTCAGCTGACTCCCAAAGATCACGTCGCTGTGTGGCTTCTGAGCAGGATGCACCGGGTCGCTTGCCTCCGATATTTGGCGACTGTAGTGCGTCCGCTTCCTAGTGAATATGCCCAGTCGCAATAAGGGCCGCAGTGTTGGGATGCATGCACATACAATGGCGCAGCAAAGCTCTACAACGGACCAAATAAGTGCCGGAACTACATCCCACGTGACGTCCCGCGTGAATACGTGCGTGATCGTTGAGATTCTGACAATTGAGATAGCCGTAGTGCTGCCGCTCGTGTCAGTCTTGTTGGTAGAATCTTACTGGAAGCCAGGTGTAACCACGTAAACTCACCCGAATCCAAGCCCGAAGCTGATAATCAGCGCAATCTTTTGCGGCCTTTTGACGTTTAGCCGGCTTAGAAGGGGCATCGGCATGATGAAGATTATGATATCGGTGACTAAATGCACTACGGAGGTCGCGAGCCACCACGCCCCCTGATCGTATCTTTCGCGCGCAAACGTATCTCCCCGCCAGCTCGGGGCAGTGATGATCACGGAAGACACAACAACCGCTATGCCGAACATGCCGATGAAGCCAAGCATCACGTTGCAGAAGATGCAGAACTTAGCAACATCAAAGATCCGGCGGAACTGGAGAAGTAAGGCCATTTTGATCAAGATGAATGTGGTGTGGTAACCTAAAGTTGCGGCAATTACCAACTGGCATCACATACGTCAGAACTCCAGCTCAAATCACGGTTTGACATTTGGGTACTTGCCCTACGGCCAAATTGTTGTACTTCCACCGGCACCGTCCAGATATGTCTTCCAAAACCATATCTTGTGGCTGATGCCCATTAGCCAAAGAGACGGATAAACCAACATAGTACCACGACATACATATGCAAAATATGATACCAGTATAAAGTAACAAACACTACTTAGCTGTTAGCTAGGTCTTCCCTTTTTTCTTTGAGGGAGGAGGAATGTGGAAATCCAAAACTGACATATGACACGATGAAGAGAGTGTCATCGACACCCCATTTCTTCAGCAACATTGCTCGCACGTAGACGCGAAGCATAACAAACACGAGGACTACTGACAAAAATCCAGTTATCATGGCAATGAGAAGCGTCACCCTGCTGTCGTTCGTGTGTGGCGGGACTGCTGGCTCCAGGGTGTTTGAGGCCTCGAGCTGCATTGTAACTTGCCATCCCTCCTCGCCTATACGCCTGCAAAGGGACTGTTGACGGGATATCGAATTGCCGTCCCGCCATGAAAATCAAAAGTTAAACAGAGAGCGTCAAGACAAAAGTGATGGTAATGAAACGAATGTTGCATGCGCACCGCGGCTGGAGGAGTAAGTTTATACAGGAATGAGTCTTGAAGCAGAAAGTGAAAGTTTCCAAGGCATGTCATTCGCATGAGACTGTCAGATATATGTCACATAGAATCTACGTCTTGGAATGAGGGAGTCTACGCTAGTACTGGAAGCTTGCCCTGTCCACCCAACTGTCTCAACTGGAGCCGAGTGCAGGTGTCGAATATCTGCCGCTTGCGGCGACGCCACAGACTGCTCCAGCCGCCACAAGCGGCCTCAAAGATGACAACCCGCTGCCTCTATTATTGATCTAGTCCTTCTAATAGATTTCGCAAGGCAGAGAGGCTTTGATAGGTGTTCTGCAGTTGACCTATCTGGCTAGGCACGCCTGATCAATCGGTAGGCAATCCAGCCTCTTTGCCTGGTTGGCAGGAAAGTTTCAAGTGACCCGAGATGATTTCACGGCGGGTCTTCTTGGGAATGCTTCCAGTGCATATAAGGCACCGTTCGTCGCAATCAAACCTGGTACTAATGTCGCTGAGGACGCGAAAACGAGAGAGAACGCAGCGGAGCCAGCCAAAGATGATCATATATCGCTGATATACTCGAAATCGTGAAGCAAGAGGTATCGCGACCAGTGCCCCAGGAGAGTAGACGCTAGTAGCCATAGCGTATGATTATGAAAGGTTAAGGTAAAATTTAGTCTCTCCTATGTGGGTGCCTGGAGGATATGTCCTACAATCGAAGAACCTTAGTGCAGGGGGCGCTTGCTCTAACTAGGCAAAAGCCGGCTGTACTAGTAAGTTGGCGTCTTTAGGATCTGATCGGAGTGATAATCGGGGATTTTACTTGTAACAGGGGGTAACTTCGCTAGCGTAAGATGGCTGATGTACGCTACTTAGCGCCGATTAGTCAGTTTTTGCCCTGCCGCAAGCAGCGATGGTCTTTACCCCCCTTATTGGCATTCCATGATCAGAGGATTGAAAATAGCATTGATACCACCAAAATCGTGTTCTAAATCTATGGTCTATGAATACTTATCACTTTCGAGAATCTCAGACTAAAACCCTGTGAAAATCATGAATTCTGAGAATGAGAGCGAGCATGGTGAGACGGCGAGTGTGACCAGTAGTAGCGACGGCGCCATCAAAGAGTTCCAAGTCGCTATTTGCCTTTCATCGCCCCCCAGCCACCAGCCCACCCAAACAGATAAGCAGGGAACTGACCCGTCACCCTCTGACAGGGTTCTTTAAGACCCTGTTGGCACGAGACGGTTTATAGAGCTTCTAGCAGATGCCCGCAGGTAGGGACGGATCGGGAAAAGAAATGAGCTTGTAGTACTTCGCCGCCTTATAGCTACTATACTAATGGTATCGGGGTCTTGGCCTCATTCGTTAGCTGCGCTACCTCTGTCTCTGCTAGCATATAAGCCCGCAGTTGTCTTAGAGCGTCAATGACTTCCAGTACTTCTCACACGCCGTTGTAATATTCCATAAGCTGGCCGAGCTTCCTGCCAATGCTATCGAGACCCGGGCTTCCTGCTCACTTCGATTTGCCTGCCCCAGCCGTCCACTTCTCTCTCTAACCCTTGGCCCCGTTGCCTGTCATGATAGGTTCTTGTCAACCTCAGCCTCGTCTTCGCCGAGGTTTAGCTAATCGCCGACGCCACGGCTCTTGCAATGTATCCGGATGTGCTGTAAACGATATCAGTCATCTCTACTTAGACGCTGTGTCGACCTTTACTGGAACTCGGTGCTTGGCGGCCAGGTATAACGGCTGTTTAGAAAAAATGACCCTGGCTCCCAGGATAAAGATGCTAGAATGAAACGTAGGAACCCGTCCACGGAAATGTCGTGCAACTGCGCGCTGTTAGCCAGGCTACTGATAAGAATTTCATCCAGATCAGATGTGTCTGCGGCTACGTGTACGCCTTTGCGAACTTTAAAGTTGCTGCTAAGCGAGAAGCTGTTGTTCTGTTGGGTTTTCGAGAGCCTCGGCTGACTTCTCGACCATCACAAAAGCCCACTTCACTTCTTTTAATGTCTAGCTTGACCTGGAAACAACTTCATCCTTCCCTATTTGCCGAGCCTCTCGAGCCTCTCTGAGTGCAGCCAGACTTAGGTCGAGACCGTACTTGGCTGCCACTGGCTTCAAGGTGGCTATGAGGCATTCGCTAGAGCACCCGTCAGGAAGGTCAGCAAGTCCGGTAGGGTTTATGGACCATGAGGAAGACACGCGTTTGACGAGGAAGAGGAGAATGCGGCCCGTGGGTTCGCCAATCAAGGTGCCAGGAGGCACATGACAGGAAGAGGCAAGAGTGCGATGACTTGACCCGGGCTACAAGTCAAGTAGTAGCAGTCGAGGACAGTTTCAACATCTTCCATGAGTGCGCCAATATTAGACACTGTGATCTCCGACAGACACTAAGTGTCGGCGTCATATATTAATCGGAGGGCTCGTTAGCAGACTCATCGACCGATTCTCGAGATGATTGGTTGAAATTCGCAGGTATCGAATAGCATCATCTTCATTATCACAGCTGACTTCACACTCCGCATCGTAAATCGGAAGTGAACATGAATTAAAACTCGAAATTATAATAGTATAATCTACACTAGATAAGTGAAATTAGACAAATCTTCTTTACAAGTTCAAAGTCTAGTGCACATCAAAAATAAACAGTTAATGTAAAAATAAGAAAGAAAAATCACTTAAGTATATAAGTAGGCAGTATAAATACTAAGCAGTCAAAAAAGGTCAATAAACCCTCTAGTCATTCCTATATTCCCTATGCCAGCCCAATAATACACAGAAACAGCGCAAGGTAGATCTTCATTCTACATTAGTTCATGAGCTACTACCCTCCACATCTGCCAGAGTCTACCAATACAATCATTTGGCAGTCCCGTCCAAAAGACCCTCGACACAGCTTAGCCACTCCCAGGACATGACTTTCTATTTTTTGAGCACCTCCAGATGACGCGCACTATGCTGCATCTCTGCATCGTGTCTCGAAGCCGAGAACCAGGACGCCCAGAGCAGAGTGCTGGCGCTGTTGTGATAACAAAGGGCTTCCTCGACTTCGTCTGTCGGGCTGAATGAGTCGCGCCGGGACTGGTTGGTTGCGACTGAGAGTCCGGGTCGCCAAGGCGAGGTGCCAGCTCTCTGCAGCTGCGAGAAAATATCGACAGCATCAGCCATGGCGTCGAGAGTCGCTGTGCGGTCTTGGCCAAGGGCTGTCATCTGCTCCTTGGCCGTCGCTGAGAAGTGCTGCAGATACGCGTGCTGAGCCCGAACCCACTGCCCACAGCCGGCCACAGACACGGAGGTCGGGAGGGCTTCAGGGGGCAGTCTGAGGGCACAGATGTGCGTGCCTATGTTGAGGCGGGCGGAGAAGCGTAGCTTGTCAATACTGTCGGCATGCAAATGGGGGTTGATGAGGGTCGCCAGCACGCGGCGCCAAAAACTGAAATCTGCAGGTGCGCTGTATGTTTCAAGGCCTGTATTAATGCATAGGGCGTTGACGATGATAGCCACGCCGCAGTCCCGCCTGTTTTTCTGTTCGGGGCAGTCGACTTGATGCATGGCTGGCTCTGAGGTCTCGTCCCTCTCATAGTAGACTAGCCCCCGGAGCAGACCGACCTTGGCAACGAGGTCCGGCTTGTGGTTGTCGGATGGCAGAGAGTCGAAGATGAGACCTTGTTAGTTATGGGGACAGCTAGAACTCAATGGTGGGCGTGGACAAGATGCAGAGGCGCGAGAAAAATGTCATCGGTCGACATTGGAAGTACATCCTTGATCTGTTGTGAGAGGTCCGCGGTAGTGCCGTCGAGATGAGTCTGGTCAATAAGAACAACTAAAAAGGGCACATTTCAGTAGCGAGACGCAGGATGTGGGTAGTGTGGTCATCAGAGATGCATTGGCCATCCAGCAGCCTCAGACATTTGGTAGGCTGGGAGGGTCGTCACTAGGAGCTTTACCGCAGACTTTCTTGGATGCCGGCCCTGAGTCTTGGGAGCGTTTGGGCGCTATATCCTGACCGGACCTGAAGTTCTGTTGTCTAGTCTGAAATCGACGATGGTTCCCCCAACGGGATCTTCAGCATCTTGAGAACTGGCCACCGTGGCGTCCGGCTCGGGAGCGAGAAAGAGGCAGCCCGAACGGGGCCGAACCGGGCTGAGCGGAGCCAAATTCACAGTGTTGGCTGGGACAGGAACCGACCGAGCAAATCAAGCACTGTGTCATCGCACAGAGAAATAGCCAAGGTAAGCTAGTAGGTAAGTCAAGGTAAGGTACCGACCTCCAATAAGACTGCCTTTCACCCTCCAGATTGTTTGCAACAGTGAATACTCGGGCTGGTAGGTTTTTGTGCTCTACCCAGTTCAACGAAACAGCCAAGTGCGAAACATCGGCGCCAATTCAAGTGCTTCTAAAAAGCGACTCGAAACCTTCTTCTGCTACCGATTCACGACGCACTCTCTTTCGGCACTGCCATAAGTCTGAATCAAAGACGCCAGGAGCGGCCACCTGAAACGACATTGGTCCTTTCCGAGCCGAAGATCGAGCTTGAAATCAAGAGCAGCCAGGTTAAGCGACACAGACATAATCTTACCCAGAAGGAGAAACAACTGTCGCATGCCCGACAATATATCAAAGACCTATCCAGCGAAGCCGACGCACAGAAACGAGTAGATGAGCTAGAAAGGTTTATATCCGATATCGAGGCGGCCGAAATAAGATTCACGCATGCTATTCATCCCGAAATCAACAGCCCAGGAGACTTACCGTCATTCCCATCGTCCACGACCACCTCACGACGAATAACAGGATCCTCCGTGGCAACGATGGCTCTTGGAGAAACAGCGGCATCACCCACATCGGCACCGATACAACGGTTCGCGAAGCACTCCAACACCTTTACAAGGTGTCGAAGGCCCAAATAGCGGCGCCGTATAAGGAGAAGGCAGTGATGAGAGATACGAAGCAAGCAATTGCGGACCTTGAGAGTGACATCCAGGCATCAAAAGACGAGCGAGACCTGAATCAGATGGCTGTAGACGAGCGGGAAGCCTCTTTGGCGGCTTTAGAGGCAAAGAAGATAAGCCTGGAGGCTCGAGTTCCACAATCAGCATAGTGGCCATATCATATAATTCGGACAAGAGTGTATCAACGGTGTTGCAGGTGAAGCGTAGACTACCAATAGTACCTCTAGTGATTAAACATTTTTCGCGCTCAAGGCGACTGCACTTTCCGGTACGAACCGTGGGCTTCTAATTTGTCTCATTCTAAGCGGCTCTATACAAAATCTGTCCCAAAATCCGTCTTGTCGTTGCCTAGATATCGCCATCACCTAGCACAGTACCCAGCTACAAAACCTTTTGCGTCGACTGCATGAACGCAACCTCGCAGCTTCGACCAGCAAAGCACGGATTATACAAAGTCTCAGTATTCCAACTTCAACCCCAGCCTCAATCTCGCCATGCTGAGTTTCATATGCTCCTGGTATCTCGAGTCTCCATATCGTAAGTGTACTACATATAATCTTTTCGGAGAGCCCAACACACCTCGAGAAGGCAGATGCGTCATCTCTAATCAACCAACCTGGCGCTGTGTGCTACGTCCCCGGTGTGTAAGACTTATCATTCCAAGTCCGTCGTCCTGCGCAGCTGGAACCCTCACGGCCATTCGGGCGACGAGGATGTCTGATGCGACGCAACGGCTCACTCACTAGAAGTCACAGCGATCAATAGGACTGAAGTGTCGGGGACTTCACCTCGCCTCACCCCTATGCCAGACCCAAGGCCTAGTTTCCTCGCTGTTTGGCCTCTGGCCGAGTTTGTCGAAACATTCCACAGAACACAACGGTTCCGGAATGACGTGAACAACGGGGAAGCTTAGTCACCGCAGCCTCTTGCTGATCTCAAGAGTGTGGAATCTTTGAAAGATGTCGTCGTCCAAGTCAGCGGGGAGGGATGTGCCGTCGAGCTGGAGGGTGTTCTCGAACACTAGGCGAAATATAGTAGCGATAAATTTTGATTGGGGTGATCGTAAGATGCCTGAAACAAAGATTCCTGGCCAGTTTCTCCGTTACGAGCTCTTAGTGAGGTCGAAATGGGCAAATTCAGACGCAAATGCCAGCGTGGAAAGAAGACCATGCTCCCTCCGCCGCATGGAACTGTTGGTCTCAATGTCATGGTTCTGTTTCCTCTGCCCTGTGCACACTGGGAACAAGTACATGACGTTCTCTTGGAAAGACTGACATGTGACAAAGCAAATACATGCTGGTTATCCCGGGCTGTTCAGAGCTTTCGCGTCCTGCCGAGGTGATTCGCACTGGAAAGAAGCAGTCTCACTCGGCTGCCGCCCGAACTTTCTCGCCCGTCAGACTTTTCTCGCCCGCCCAATTTCTCTTACCGAATTTAGATCGCCCTGGACATAAAAGCTACAGCACAGCTATTAGTACCAGTCTACCGAGCTGCTTGGCATCTTTCTTCTATACTTTGACTCAGGCCCATCCTTGACTGAACACTAGTTGTGATAAGGGGAAAAAGAAGAAAAAGACCAAGCAGCTTTTTAGACCCTTGAGTGAGTGAGGTTGGATAGTTGAGGGACACGCAGGATGTGTAATAACGAGGACTAATTGTCTTCTAGTAGGAAAGGACAGCCTTTCACCTGTGAGACTGATCTTCCTATGCCCTCTCTGTCTATAGCCTCTACTATAGTAAGATAGGTAAGTCTTTTACTAATTGCAGGTACTGTGGAGGTTAATCCACTATCAGTAAGTTTAAGTACGACACTCAATTGGCTGTATATCGTGTATGTCCGGTGCACAAAACGATGAATGTACCTATGATCATATAATCAAAAAGAAAAAAGAAAAAGGGGGGAAAAAACCACGGCTGATTCTTCTTGATAGGGGTGAAAAGCTTTTCGCCTGCAACTGTATTAGGACACAAGCTGTTGGAGAAAATAGGTATAAGATGATCCATGGAAGTCGCTGTGAAATCATGGTGGAAAGGAAATGGAAGTACAAATTAATTGACCTGTTTTTCTAAGAAAATAAACCAACCAGTGGCAGGGATTTTCCCGATGTATTGCCAGAAAGGAAAACCGCGGAAAAGGGTGTTTCGCAGAGACTGCAAGAGAACACGAGGCACACAATCAATACACTCAATTGACCCGACGTAGACTTTAACAAGACTGCCCTGACAATTCACCCAAACCTCGTCATTATTAAACAGATAGACAGTCAAAACTTCACCAGTGCTGCTGCCTTCACTCCATGCATTAAAGCAAGACACCTTGCCCGTACTCACACACCACCTCAAGCACCTCAATAAACAGTTTTGTTTGTTACACTCTCCGCAGTTTTCCCTGACTGACTCTGCCTGCCCACTGCAAGAACGCCTGCAAAGTACTTATTTATGTCAGTAAGAGCAGGATAGCTCATTTAATACACCCCTAAGGTTCCCTCCGTCGGGGTTCCACAGGGAGTCAGTAAAGTTCCTAACAGAAAAAAGCTGATCACAGGGAGAATACCAGGAGCACTCGTCTCCTTCACTGATACCAACCTTACTTACACTTATGTACCTCCAAATAAAAAACCACAATAAAGCGTCGTACTGCCCTCAAAGAGCATCTCGAGGAGTCAAAGACTCTCCAGAGTCGCAAATAGACTATCCCGTCCCAGAGGCGGCAGCACCGGGACGCTCTCAAATCATATAACACAGACTATCAATCACTGCAGAAACAGAAACCCAAACATCAGACACAAACTGAAAGCAGACCATGGCATGCTTGATTCACTTACAGTGTATAGGTCACCACGACTAGTCAAGCTTAAGTCCTGTATCGCTCCTGGAGTCGCTTACGTCCTAAGGCCAGTATCACGTCAAAATACCCATGGCGACCAGCGGTTGAATTCTCTACAAGACCAGAACAAAACCCGCCTGCAGGCGATCTTCTACGTCCATATAGTTGAAAGCTATCACAAAACGGGACCGCCTAGGGAAGACATCTCAAAGGTGAAAGTGGCTTGTCCTATTCTAAGTAAAATAGATACAAGAGAATGGCTTAAATAGTCAACCTCGTGTAGGATGACTAAGGTTTGTTCAGGGTGACCGGTCATGCCAAGCGAGCTTCACTTTTGGGGTTAGAGCTTGCATAGGGGACTGTTCCCTTCGTGTGGGGCGACCAGTCCTCCTCAGCAAGCCTCGCTTAGGAAGGCAGTCGTGCATAGCAGAATGTCTTGATAGCCTCACATTTATCCTGCGACAAAAGCGTATAGATATAACAATACAGCGTGTTCCAGCTAATAATGACAAATGGATTTTCACTGCGTCCTATCCCTTCGCCCAAAGTGTCACGAGCCGACGAAGATCTCACGAGCAAGGAGTTCTTAGAGGAGTTTTAGCAGGCCAAACAAGCAGGGGTTAAAACCTAGAGGGCATCCAGTACTCCCCTAATAATTATATATAAGAGGCACCACACCACCTATTGGGAAAGAAGGGCCAGAGATAAATGAGAGTCACCCCTTACACCTAGCTTCTTGCACAGCGGTGCCCACCCACTGCTGGCCTCCTCACTCTATGCTGCATACCCCTGAGACAGCGCCCGATGTCCGCCCTAAACAATGATCATGTCGGCAGCACCATCTCCCCCGCTGCTGCTGCCAGAACTGTCCCCACATCTCGTACTGCAGCTTCGCCGCTAGTGACACCCGAGGACACGCCCGAAACCTCAACGCCGCACTGAGGACAAACACTGCTGTTTCCGCTGCCCACATCCTCACCGAGCGCAGGCTCAACCACCTGCTTGAGCTCTAGGGCGGCGAGCCCTGGGTTTCTGTTGTCTATGCCCCGCGCAACGTGAGCGAGCTCGCTCCTGCCATCATCACCAAGATGCTCGCCCTAACCGAGCTGGTTCTGGCCCGCCCCGCCACCGCCCGTCACGGCTTGGCCGCTCTCTAGCACGTCACCCAAGATGACGCCGAGTGCTGTTTGCTGGTTCGCGGCATCTGCCCCTTAGGTGTGAGTAACTTCAACCGCAACGTCGCCGCCCGTAACCACTCCGACTACCAGGCTGGCCTTGCCGCCAACCACACTGTTGAGGACGCTGAGATGCAATGGTTGCTGGCCCAGGAAGAATAGCGCGCCGACTGGGAGCTGTGGGTGTGTTCTGAGATGGAGTGAGAGATGGATGAGAGGAGCCAGGTGGCTGATTTGCTGGAGGACGCGCGCTGCGAGTTGGAACTCGAAGAGGAGGAGGAGAGACGCGGTGACGATGTCAACTTATTTGGACACTGGAGCCCATGCAGCGGCAAGGGTAAGCAGCTCCCCCGCGACTTGGATTCCTTCTGGACGCCATCCATCGATTCACTGACCAGTGATCCTGGTTCCTGTAGTCAAAGCCCTGGCTCCCAACGCCGAGTCTGTACCCCCTTTCCCAGCAATAGTTTGCCCCTCTGGTAGCCATGTAGCAGTAGTTGCTGCCGCTCCTCTGTCGTGACAACATGTCCTGCAGAAGGAGGAGAAGGAGAAGGAGAAGAAGACGACCTGGCCCTCGAGGGAGAGAACCTCGAAGCCGCCATGGTACCGCGCCGCCGCCGCAGAGCTCCCCCGGATCCCTGGCCCTCTGTCGACGCTGCCAATACAGACACCGAGGACCGCGTCCGCCGTGCCACCCAGACCTCGCTGCGCCGGGCTTCCACCCATTTCAACCATAAGGAGTGCCACTGCGCTGCGCTGCGAGAACGACCCCAGAAGGAGCAGGCCTAGAAGACCTCATGGAAGGCGTTAGTCCAAGATGCGTTGATGAGCGCAAGTCCGGATGGGGCGGGTCAAGAAGCAAAGTCGGGGAAGAAAGCTTGGTATCTGGGAGTGTAGTTCAAGAAAAGAAACCATCAGGGAAAGCGCCAGCTAATAGGCACGAGCCTGGACAGAGCATACATAGAAGATAACATTAACTAACTAGTACAAGTCGGACTGGAACCACAGACATGGGCGCAAGTCTTGTGGAATGTACCCATTCCCTCAATTATTCAATGAGAGCCTCGCGCTTCAATGCCTCCTTCGCCCCCAATAAGAGAGAGACTCATCCATTCGTTCATGGGAGGGTTAACTGTATTTCACCACCTCCAATCTTGTATACATGATTGGCTTTTCTACCTTGGATTAACAACTCCAGACTTGTGTACTCTGATCTTGCCCTCATTTGCTATTCCATTCGCGTTGCGCTCAAAGATGCTCATCTTGTCCTTTGTGTGGTCAAATGCATGTTACGTAGTTTGTCTGCCACAGCACGCCCATTGGCGACTGCCCATCGCATGCGCCAACCAACCAAGCGTAAGGACGGCAAGATACATTGCCGCAGACCAACAGCCAATGAAATTTGACTGTGATCCGCTTTGTCGACCCTCCCCTCCGACATAACGTAAGGGATGTGCATGTGAGGTACTTTGGGAGATGGTTCTGAGACATGCGGGGGCGTTGAGGGAGCGCCGGGTGACCCACCTCGGGGTGGAACATAGTTAGCCCGGAGCGATGCAGAAGGGGGGAATATTGTTGTCTGCATAGAAGAGGGGGGGAGGTTAGATTCGAATGCTAGTCCTAACTGACCCTCAAGTGATCATCAAGTGCCCATCCGTTGACTTCTCTACTCTGCACGACAACCATCTCTCGTGTTGTGGTAGGGCGGTTCGCTAGCCTCTGGTGGACGGCGATGTAGGTTTCGATGTCAAAGAGGGCAAATCAAATGATGACGTCGCAAACTTTCGCAGCAATGCTGTTGGGTTGGACGAGGAAAAACACTGAACCCGAAGCTTGTGCACCCAGGCGGGGCAGCCCATGAAGAAAGCGCGGTCCACCTTCAGGCCAACGGCATCGTACTATCGGAAGCTACATTGCTCCGTAACATAATCGCTATCATTCGTAGGTGTTCCTAGATACTACGGCCCTCTCCTGTTCTCGCTAGTGTTTCTGCCTTCGTCTTCACTAAAAGTTGACTCTCCCCTTCACTACCTTCCCCTTTCCCGACGAACATTTAGGACGAGGTACACAGCTGGCACAACTGCCGATTCCGGTGCGACGATCGGCACCTGTCCCCCGAAGTTAACCCGCAGTCCGGCTTGACCTGGTCGGGCATCCGCCCGGAGTTTGAAGCTTGTCAGCACCAGTACTCATATTCCCATCAGGGCTCTGTTCCTCTCTCTATCATCGAAAAAGACCAAACCCGTTCCCTTACATCCATACCCGACGCAACACCCCTTATAAATCAATCCTTCGCACCTGCATCCTTAGTGAGCCGCCGCCTGCCACCAAAGACGGGAGACTAACTCTTCTTCGCGCTGCGGGCGTGGGCCATACGCGCCTGCTTCGCGGCCTTGAGCTTCTCGCGCTTGGCCTTGGCCGCGACTCTGGCGGCACGGGCATGGGCGGCGCGAGCCTGCTTCGCCTCCTTGATTTCATTTTCGCTGCGAGACATGAATGCTGGTTTGCGCGGTGCGCGTGTTCAACTTTGAAGTCTTGTATGTGGTGACAAGAGGCTGGTTCTGGTGTTGGTCTTGATGTTGGTGTAGCTGAGACGTGTGGTTGGTAACGCGACATTGTCGGAGGAATTGACGCGTCCTAATGTCGAGTTTCAGCCAATAGAGTTCACGCATGGTCCCCAGGTTTGCAGTTTGACCAGGGGGGCACGTGCGCGGAAGTTGATGACTAACGTGAGTAGGACCGGTAGGCACTCGGTAGATTCGAAAACATGGCAGTCTCCAGTTCTTGATTTCGCGGTACTCATTCGCCTCATGTAATCAGAAAAGCGGCATTATTATACCGTTTCCCTTGACAGTCCTTAAGTCATTCCTGGTCGCTCACCTGGAATTTGCATGTGATCTCCTTAATAATGAGTTTAAAGTTCTCCACCGCCCAAGCGTTATGGAGAGTGCCAATCTTTCAAATGTACTGAGTTCCTACAGTGCTAAAGACATCACATTTTCGTCGCGCTTTGAATCCCCAGAGTGTGTTGAAGATGAAAACTGCTTGGCTAGCGTCAGTCTAGGCCGATTCAACAGCCCCGTGGAAGGGTAACTTGGCCATGCAAGGCGTGGAAAACTTTGAAAAACGATGGGAATGCAGAAAGCGACCGCTTCAAGTCTGGCAAATAATGCTCCGACCGAGGTGCTCAGCTCGACCTCCTCGTCTCTCACCCTGGACCACATATCGGAAGGTGTTGCAGGTGCTCGTTTCTCAGCGAACAAGAGCCGGCGGGTGTACAGGGCAGCTACCTACCTTCTCAAGTAAGGTACCTCAAGGTAGGTGCTATGTTGACGGGATCGGGAAGTATCAAGAGCCCTGAGGTAGCTCAAGAAGTAGAAGAAGTATGAGACTGCCATCTTTTCGGGGCCCGTGAGGCTCACGTTATCGACCTCCTCGATTAATCTCACGACCTTTCATGACCTCCTAAGCCTCTTTGTGGCCGAGTTTAACCCGGATATTGACGCCAGCTTCGTGTACAGCTTCGCATCGTCCGGCAGTCTTGCACTGGTGGTTGGCACGATAGAGATGTTGTTGTCGAGCGCCTCCAGCATGTAGACGTTTTCATTCTCTCCCATCATCGAGCAGATCGCTGGGATCCTGGCCTCCTTGGAGCTGTGCTTGTGTCTTTCAATCCGCCTCTGATAGGCCACCTTGGCCAGCTTTGCCAATCTAGTGGAGCGGCTGAACTTCTTAATCTTCCCTGCATTTATTGATACTATTGGGATCTTGGGGGTGTACATCGAGTTGATCATCATAGAGCCCTTGGAGGTCGTGACGCACGCCCCCATCAGCATGCCGGACCTCATGCAACTTTATGGCCTTGCTAAGTAGATTATGCTTTTGTACGTACTGTGGAACCCTTTCTCTTCCTCGGAGGCCGACGACCTCCAGCAGTTCGGCGAGTGCATGTGCGGGACCACAACTTTGACTTCAAGAACATCCTCTTGTACATGCCCCTCCCCTCGCGGACGGACCTCACCTCGAATTTTAATATTGTCAAGATCGAGGAATTAATGTTGCACTTGACATTGTTCTTCACGGCGCAGTTGTACAGGCCCTGGAATACGGACGTGGGCCTCCCCAGGGCCTAGAACTTCTTCCACTTCTCCTTAGACTTGAGGAAACCTGCGTTGGTCAGGGGGAATATCGACCACATCTCGTCCCTGTCGAAATCCGCGTTGGTTAGTAAGCACAGCTCCAACGAGACGCTGATTGGGTTGACCACTTCTGGAGCTAGCTTCACCTTTAGGGGGATGGTGGTGTTGTCTAGGTCACTGTTTCGGACACCTCCCCATGATCACGACCTCGTCCCCGTCCGACCATTTGAGGTAGAACACGGCGGGCGCTGGCGATATTTCCTTCAAGTCATCCACAGTGGGCTTCGACATGCCGAAACATCCCAGGTTGCAAATACACGACAACGCTATATTGCCCTTTAACGATGGCAACCTGGACAAACTATTCGAGCAAACCCTCTTTAGCTGGCAGTTCTTCCCAGACAACGTCCAGCAGGCGCTGTCCGAAGTCAAGTACGAAAAGACTGAGGTCCCCTTAATCGACACAAACTTTGGGCTCCAGCTGGATGCTGCGTACCGTAGGCGCTTCTACGGCGGCCTAATGGACGAGCAAGGCTGCAACGAAGACGACAACGCGCCCTCGAAGACAGTGCGTGACATTTCAACGTCAAAACCTGCGCCAACCTCGATGGCTGCCCCAACAACTAAAGTGATAGCCGGTTTTGAACAATCAATAGATCCTTTAAGCGTCACCAGCCACCATTTTTCAATTACATAATATTTCAACACATTAACTTCAACCTATTTCAAAATGTGTGTTTCAACTACCATGCAACTTTCGACGTCTCTAGGGAGGTTGTCGGACTGACCGAATCCATCTATTAAATCCTCAATAACTCGATTTATATTTAACCTTTAATACTCAAGTTTCTAGGCACTAGTCGCCTGGCGAGAACAGTATCCTCCCATTAAGCAAGCTGTCTGCCAGCCGCCAAGAGATAGTAGGGTTACAGCGGTTGATAGGTTGGTTGGGACAGCCAACCTATCCCATCGAGTGCGAGTTGACGCCAAAACAAGCGAGCCCGCTTTTTCTCTGAAGTCCTAGTAAACGAGGTCCTTACTGGCTTTCAAAAGAATTTGGTGTAGCTTACTAGTTACTGATTGGCCTTCTCCGCACCTTGGCAAAGATGGCGCCACGATAAGATAAGAGGTGGAGAAATTAAACACCGAGACACCACTTTCTCAATACTCCCACCGTTTTTCGACCTTCTGTATGGGGCTCGTACTTCGATATTTCCACAGCCTGGCTCTGCGTTCCTGATACGCTCGGCATGTCAACAACCATGCTACCTTCCTGAAAAGAGAGCCCGAGCGAGCCCATAGCGAATCACAGCCGCCCCGCCGTTCGGCGTTGTGCATCTTAGTATTAGTTTATCCTAGTTCCTTTCCGTTTCTCTTCCTGGCCTGGTAAAACGGCCATGCATGGCACTGCCGGCTGCTTACAAAGTACGTATCACATAGGATTGTTTCTGCCGGCCAGACGATTGCAAGTTTCTCTACAAAGCGAGAGACTAATATGACTGGTGGCTGAAGTCTATGTGATATTAACTGTTAGTGTCGGCTGCCAGCAACCTAGATCATGTGGGCCGAAGGCGTCGATTGCCCGGTCTCTGGACCGGCCGGATAGGAGGATACGGGCCAACATGTTACCGTTGGCTACTAGAATTGAAGATACAGCCGGTCCAAAGCCGATATTCTAGACCTAACTAGCATATTACCAAAACAAAGGTGTGCAAAAAGCGTGAGTTATTAACCAAGTCATGCAGGCCGGGAGTTACAGCACCTTATCTTTCGAAGCTCCTATCTGGCCTCGATTTCTTCTTTTACTCCTTCCTAATTAGCTATATCGCGAGGCAACCAGTTTTTGGAGTGCCTTTGGAGGACTACCCTACTGATACTACTGTAACATCACGCGGCGGGTGTCTTCTGAAGTGCCTTTTCAGGAAGGCCCTGCTGATACTATGGAATCCTGCGGTAGCACCACAAGGCGGATTGGGGCGTATTAGGAAGGAGGAATTCATTAACGACTAGTGTAATGTAGGACTCTGTTTGCGACAACAGGAACCTGATGATAATGACGATTCTAGAGACGGGATAAGTATAAATAAGTAAGCATATTCTCATCCAGTCTGGCATTTTACAGCAGCATCCCAGACTCATCTTACTTACTATCTATTTTTCACAACACTACGGCCGTTTCTCTCACGTGTTGCCTTCACAAAGCTAGACATGGAGCTCTCTAGGTTCCTTGCCCTCCTCGCAGTCGTCCTGCCCCTTGCCTACGGTGCCCCCACGCAGGCCGCAACCAGCCTCCACCCCAAGATCCTGGCTGCCATGAAGCGCGACCTTGGGCTGGATGCTGAGGAGGCCACTGCTCGTGTCGCATTCGAGCACCAGGCCACCGATGTCATCGAGCGGCTGCGCAGCGCGGCAGGTGGCTCGTTCGCCGGCGCTTGGATCGGCGAGGACGGCACCACGCTCAATGTCGGTGTCACTGACCAAGCCTTGGCCGCCGAGGTGACCGCTGCTGGTGCCACGCCGGCGATCATGGTCAACAGCTTCTCCAAGCTTGAACAGGCCAAGCTGGCACTTGACAACCTGGATATCGACCAACCCGAGGCCCGCGACACGAGCTCGGCCGACTCGGGCATTGCATCGTACTATGTGGACGTAGCCGCTAACAAGCTCGTCCTGGAGGCACTCGCCGGCAGTACCGCTCATGCCGAGGCGCTGGCCGCGCAAGTCGGGCTCGCCGCATCTGAGTACGAGGTGCGCACAGTTGAGACTCTGCCGACAACCTTCGCCACGGTCCTCGGCGGCGACGCCTACCTCATCAACCGAGCCAGCCGGTGCTCTATTGGCTTCGCGGTAACAACGGGCTTCGTTTCGGCCGGCCACTGTGGTAGCGTAGGTAATTCTGCCACCACCAGCAGCGGTGCGTCGCTAGGAACCTTCTCGGGTTCGGTCTTCCCTGGCAGCGCCGATATGAGCTACATCCGCACTGTCAGTGGAACCACCCTCAGAGGCTACATTAACGGCTACGGACGGGGTAACCTGCCTGTGTCGGGCAGCACCGCGGCCGCCGTCGGATCCAGCATCTGCCGCTCCGGCTCCACCACCGGTGTCTACTGTGGCACAGTTGGCTCCCTCGGCGCGACGGTCAACTACTCCGAAGGACGTGTCACCGGCCTCACCCGAACAAGTGTGTGCGCCGAGCCCGGTGACTCGGGCGGCTCTTTTTACTCCGGTGCCCAGGCCCAGGGCGTCACCTCAGGAGGCTCCGGCAACTGTGCTTCAGGTGGCACGACCTACTTCCAGCCTGTCAATGAAATTCTGTCGACCTACGGCCTCACGCTGGTCAGGGCCTAATCAGCCAGCCACCAAGGCCGTCGTTACCACCTGAGCGGAGGTATACCTACAAGGATTCAAGATTTTTGCATTTCAGCTTTACAATTCATTGAGCATCAATCTCTACCAGCAATGAAACTTCGACTTCATGCAGTTACCACCCTCATTCAATGACGTGAGTGGTTTCTGGCTCAACCAGCATCTTCGAAACCAGACCGAGTTCCATCAAGTGCAACTGCGGAGGCTTTGGACTGCTTGTGTAGCCCTTCTTCCTGACGCGGCCTGTTGACGCGGGCTGCTAAGCGCATGGTTGCCGGTTAGCGAAAGGGGTTTGGTAAAACTTGTGAGCACATTAGATACAATATTCTACTTCGGTTCTCCCAAGAAATTTGGTGTCTTTCTGCCCCATGAAATTCAATGATTATTGATAAGTGCATTGGATGACGGAAAACTGTGCACTCACACGTTACAGCACTTGCTTAGAGAATCCGATCAACCTGCTGGAGTGAGGTCAAACCCGCTTAGATGGCCGAGCGTTGGGCAGAGGGTAATTTTCTGCCGCTTAAATTTCCTTTCCACCGCGATTTTGCAGTGACTTCCACAGGTTATAAAGTGCCTATTCACCTTAACACAGCGGAACTCAATTGCCAAAGACTGCTCACAATTGCCCGGGTGAGCCCGCAAGCTAGGATGCGCTTACTAATTCTATTGCGCAGGACTGAGCTCGTCACTTTTGATAGCTTTTCCTCACAGCCAGCCACCTTGTTGCTGCGACGGGCCGTCCGAACTCTCCACCGCGGGGCGTCCCCGGGCTCTCCAGGGTACTCCGAGTCTCCAAAATGACTCTAATGTCGAGGGGAATGCCAAGCAGCTCGAGATACGGGCCGCCTTCAGAGCCTTCCAACGACCTTCCTCAAGCGGAAACTCTGTAACTGAGTCGCTGGGCACCCTCGCCGGCGCCGAGACATCCCAGGCTGCTGACGCCCTCTTGGCGATGAAGCTCATCTCATCCAACTGAGCCACTCAGAGACAGTCTCACCATTGCCGGCGAGATCTCATATCCGCGAGCTTGCCAGCAATCATGACGATTCAGCTCCAAACGGGCGGCTCAGCAGCTCCCCTCACGCCCCGAGAAGCCCTGTGCCGCCCTGTGTCGCCTCGTGCCAGCCGCCTATAGCAGCACACACCCATGGCGGCATACGCCCACCCATACCATGCACAATTCCTTCTGGAACCGCGCAAAAAAAGTTTCCAACACATGCCTGGGTGAGTGGGGTGTGGCTGTGGCTGATGGGCCGACGAGGTTATTTTGTGGTCGACTGGAGATCTGGTTCGCTGGAACCGCCCAAAAGTGCATCAACGCTCTCGTCTTTTTCTTCTCCTCTGCTGTCTATCCACTTATCTCTCGTTCATGATTGGTACATCCTCGTGGTGACGGGCAGGAGTCGGTTCGCACCTCGAAACTTGCGTGACGTTGCATCGCAACGGCGTGCGGGGACTTCCCAGCTAAGAGCACAAGGCCTTGCATGGGATCATCACCCGTTCTTCGTTGGTTTTGTTGTCTTGGGTTACGCTGTATCTCTCGGTCTGCAGGCCCCATATATAGCTACCACTCTGCCGGCACCCGAGCAGTCGCTTGTGTGTTGATCGTTCTGTCTTGGCCTCGATCGCTTCATTCTGTTGTCGTTGAAGCTCTAACCGGTTGTGTTTCCCGAAGCGTGAACGCGACAACTACTTTGAGTTTACAGCTCAAGTATGAAGACCATACCGGGGAGGGCAGACACGTCGTGCAGGACGTCGCTCTTGTGGAGGGGGTGGGAATCGTGAAGCAGCAGGAGACGTACGCCTACGACGAATCGTGCAAGATTGGTATCACGGCCACCGTCTTCTTGATTCTCAACATGATCGGAACTGGAAGTTAAGCCCCCTACTTCACTTTTGGATCTCCCCGTTCGAAAAGGGATTTTCACTAGTACACATACCAACAGTATGACTTTCTAATTAATAAATTTCAACAACAACATTATAAATTCACTATTCTAAAAGCACTTGTGTAAATACCGTACTCAAATACGCTAAGGAAAGTATATATAAGGCCCTTTAAGATGCTAAGAGTAGAATGCCAGTGAATCAAGTGTTATAGGTATAGAGAATACCCTTCTCAACTATCTGGAACTGAATATCAGAATAACAACCTAAGATAAAGTCAGCTATTTACCTACAGTAACTGAAAAGCCAGCAAGGAGCTCAGAGGGAGAGGACCTTCTATTGCAGAGAGAGGCAACCGCTCAGACTGAGAAGGAAACATGGCAGAGTAGTAGTTGTCTGCCGAGGACCAAAACAGGTCAACGACGATGCGGTGTTTGCAGGAATACAGAACACAACGCATAGACATTATCATTTGATAAGATAATACTAGAATAAGAGGATTCTTAGTAGTTCTAATTGATTTAGACTGTTGAAGTTGATGTATAGCTGCGTTTGTAACGTACCTGCGGTCAGGTAGGCAACTCACTTATTTAGGCAGCTCATTTATCAACTACGTTAGATGATATAAATTATTTCAATATATTAGTTACAGAAACATGTGTTGTTACAATGATTCTAGACTTATAGAATGTTAGGTAAACTTTAGTTTCTACAGTACTTTTCTACTCAGTCTCTCTTAATCATTTTTATCCTGGCCTAAGATATATATAAAGTATTTATACAGAGTCTAATATCCGAGGCTACATACAAGATACCTCATTAGAAACTTGTGTTTTGTGCTCTAATAATATACTAGAACGGAGCAGGGCGCTGCATGCCCACTGAGCTATATGGGTATTTTTGAGCCAAAGGTATTAGTTAAGCAGGACCTACACCAAGTCATAAATAGCTAGGCCTAAGGCTGATCAGGCGAGGGGGACAACTTCAACCATCATGGAATTCAACCATCTTCTCTTATAGACTTTGCTTCTTATGAATCTCAAGCCATTCTGATCCTAACGCCCGCACGGGGTGCAGACTTACAATCTGCACTGGTTTACAGCCAAATGTAGTAAATACAAGAACTAGGAGTTGCTATGCCTTTTCTACTACCTATAGGTTGCTAGACAGGCTAATTAGAGTCCTTGTACCCTAATTAGAGCTCATGAAGCCTTAGAATGGGTAACCTGTATTTGCTTTGAGGGTTGTAGTGTTTGTATTGTCTCACTACACTGCACAGCACCAGCAGAGTACTAAATCGCCCTGAACCTTTCCAATACTAAGTTTGAAGCAGTAGTTTGACATCCTGGTTTGAAGTTTTCAACTCCTTAAAATCATCCACGTGTTGCTGATTCGACCGATTCCTCAGTTGTTCAATTGTTCTTGGGAGTTTTCGCTCTCCGCGCAGCTTCCGCTTCCGCTTTCTTCTTCTGCGCGGATTGGACTGAGTGCCAGGAATTAAGGGAATTTATGGCCTCTTTACCGACGTCATCTCTGTCCATCTCTATGTGATTCAAGTTGTGGTTATAATTGTCCTGTTTGCTGTTCGTTTCACCTCTGTCTGCCCTTGAGCCTGGGAGTTTTTGCGGAGGGTTTTTTGCCTTCTGTCTGTCTGTCTCTGCCTCCTTGGACCTATGAGATCTTATAGAATCTTCGCAACCTTGGCCACATTCTTTGTTTTTGGACTTGTCTAGGTTGTTTATATATTTTGCGTCGTCAGGTTTTAGTTGATCCCGGTGAAACTTTATGTCGTCGGCCTTTATTTGTTCCGGCGTCTTTTTTGTTGACATATTTGGCATGCTTACTGCAGACTTGGGATTTGACTTAGGACTTGTTGACTTGGGATTTGACTTCGGATTTGTTGACTTGGTATTTGTTTTCGTATTTGTTGACTTGGTATTTGACTTCGGATTTGTTGACTTGGTATTTGTTTTCGTATTTGTTGACTTGGTACTTGACTTGGTATTTGACTTGGTATTTGACTTGGTACTTGACTTGGTATTTGCCCTCGAGACGATCGAAAAGTAATTATTGGGAGGGTTGTGAGTGCTCCTCTTGTCATAGTACTTATCAGTAGCCCCGGCATCTTCATTATTGAAGTCAAGGATATCAACCATGGCCTCATTCCTAGCTTGAATAGGAAGCTCATCTGTGACCGGGATGTCAGAAAAAAAAAAAAGGTTCAAGG
>JAIMZG010000093.1:0-65481 GCA_020466075.1 Colletotrichum coccodes | reverse complement strand
GCCGCGCTTCTGGTTCGAGCCTCTTCCTCTGCGGTCCATGATGATGATTTGGGGGAGGGGGGGAGGTTTCTGGTTTTTTTTTCTCGCCTTTTTTTTTTACGACGAGATTTTCTGGGAGGTGATGTCAAAGGGAAAATTTCCTGGAACAACAGGGGGACCTAACGAAACTGCTCTAGGCCGGGTGTAGCGCGTCGCGATAAGGAGCTGACGGGAGGAGCGATAAGGATTTTAGGGGTCCTGCGCGGCTGCCCTCACCGCCCGCTCCACTTTGCCCCTCCCCCGCTTCTTTTACGAATCCGGAAGACCATGTATCTAGGTTGTCTCTGTCCTTCAATTTTGTGATCCTCCGTTTAACTACCGTTCACGGACTTCTTCGGAATCGCCTCAGCAACCGGCGGCTGCAGAAACTCACCGAAGCTCAACAGAGGCGTTCATGTGAAAGGAAGCCTCTAACGGCGTGTCGTCTGATGTAATCGACCTGAACCGTTGCGAAAGCGAACTCAGGGCCGGCCACGTCTTCGTGCAGAGCGCGCCTTCTTATCGGACGGCGGGCGGGTGCAGGCCATACAGAGTACCATGTCAATTCCGGCAATAGGCAGACCAACATGACAATGATGGAGCACCCCATTATTTTATCCACGTGACGCGAGAAATACTGCAGGAATGAACCGCGTACGTATTCCTACACCGGACACATCTTACCTCCAGCCCCTTTTCTGTACCTTCTTGGCAAGCGATAATAGTCTCCAGGCTTTCTGCCTGTATATCTGCAACCAAATCAGATAGCGGTGCAGGCGAGGCACTATACAGAAAAGCTCGCGCAACACGAGGCAAGTGAGCAGGCACTGTACATAAATGTCTGCATTGGAAACATGACGATTGTCTAAGAGAACATATCCATGCAGACACTTGGCTTTGCCGGTAAATAGTTGCGACACACCTTGACGAGAACCAGGCTAAGTGGACATCTATGGAGCCGCCGGTTGTGCGATCCGTGAGTCGAGACCACCGAGACAAGCCGGCTCAGGGGGGCGTCGCTTTCGTGCAGCTGCTCCTCGGACACGGAGCCGCCTTTGATTTCAGCACGTCGTTCACGCCCGCTCCCTATGGTCTTATTGAGGCTGTCACCGAGGGCAGCAAGGCCGTGGCACAACTTATACTTGGGAATGGGGGGCAGAGCGTTCCGTAGACGCCGCCGGCTGTCGCAGTCGACGACCGCTGTATATGGATACCGATCAAGGATGCAACGACGTCGAGAAGTTGCTCATCGACGACGGTGCCCCGTACTTTCGAAAAGCCGATTTGATGAGAGGTGACGCTCTCGTTCTTTGGCCATACAGGGGATGCTACGCGGCGAAGCGGAATGTTTTGAGTTGCAGTAAGGAAGCAGCTCATGCCCTCTACTTCTGTGCCATCTTGTCGCTGGAAGTAGGATGGAGTGGCTTACCGGTGCCAATTGGTTGCCCTTTTCTCTCGACCAAGGCTGGAACAGTACCACGAATCTCTTCCAGACTGCATGCTCACGCTGGCGTCGTCTATCGATACGCCATCCTCAAGAAAGAGTACCAAACCTTGATATTTGCCTCCACACTCTCCGAGACTAGCTCAGGTTCGCGTCTAGACCGTCGATGAGCGTAGGCGATCCGCTGCCGGACTCACGTCGCTTTGAGGCTGAATTGTTATCAGGCCCCACTATGCCTAGCCTGGGGACCCTGAACCCCTGTCCAGTTGTCGTGCCGAGATAAGGGGCGCACGTCCTTTACTGGCAAGCCTCATAATTGCCGGAACGCCCGCATCTGCCTTCGGAACCATTCCACTACATCAACATCCACTTCGCTCCCTGATTCCGACCATCTTCACTTGTTCCGCGGACCTGCATCTGCTCCGGGCCGCGACTTTATTCGAGAGCGCAACATGGCCCCGGACCCTGACGCGATGGAGGCGGTGACGCCGCAGTCGACGACCGCAGGCTCCGCAACGGCTCAGAAGCGCGCCGCTCCCGCATCTGCATCCGGCGAGGGCCAGCGGTCCAAACGAGCCAAGTACACCCCTGTAGCCTGGTATGGCGCCCGAGTCTCGGTGTTTGCTACTTGCGGTATCGACACAGCAGCTAACTCGAATGCCGACAGCAACGAGTGCAAGAAGCGAAAACTCAAATGCATCAGAGAAGACCATCGGACGGTTTGTCGGAGGTGTCTTTCCAACGGAGCTGAATGCGTCTTCATTCCCGGCCCGCAGCAGACGCCGCTCAGAGAGCGCGAGTTTACGCACGAGCGAGATGAATCCATCAATCCGTACGATGCTCTGGCCGTGCCTTGGAAAGACCGTTCTATACTAACCGTGACGACAGTTCCCAGTACAAGAACTTGAGCGACGAAGTAGCCACCCTTCGGGAGCAGGTCGCCACGTTGACTTCATCACTTCGGGAACTCACCGGCAAGGTGGTGCATATCAACACGCGGTCACCGGCGGCTCTCGGTGGTCCGCAACACCCAAGCCCTTTGTACACGAGCGAGTCAAATCGACGGCCCAGTGAACCGAGGGAGCCCCAATTTGTCGGCCCCACGCGATCGGCCTACAGCCTTCGCATAGCAGAATCATCCCTCTCGCGTGTGCACATACAGACGCGCGACGCCTCGCCTACGAGCAGGTCCGCGTCTCCCGTGGCGTCTGCGAGAGCACCATCCGAGGCTTTAGACAACCAAACGTCATCGGCGCAAAAGGATCTCGACTGCCTTCTGACATTTGATTTTGACGAAATCCTTCGGCTGATTGATGTCTATCAGGAGGAGATCGAGTCCGTATATCCTTTTACGAACATGAGAGATATTTCTGCCAACCTGGCGCATATTATCGACTACGCCAGGCACCCGCAAAACCCGCCTGCCGACTCGGAAGTTTCCGAAGACCGGCCCCAAATCGAGCTCAAAGATGTTCAGATTGTCAAAGTTGCCATCGCTACTTCGATAGTGATGGAGGCTCAGGGGCAGAACGCAATCAGCACAAAACTTGTCGACGCGGTGGAGCCCATCGTGTGCCGCGTTTCTGGCGAGGCCTTTATTGATCTGAAGGAGCTGCAAATCATAACCATGCTGGTAAGTCGTCGGTTTTGTTCCTCGCGAGGTTGGCGCGGCTCGCGTTCGGCCTGTTACTGACCCAGGCCTAGAGCATCTACTGGTTCCACTGCGGCGAGGAGTTGTTGGCTTGGAGGTCCATCGGCATCTCGGGGCGAGAGGTGTTGGAAATTGGGCTGCATCGCCGAGCCATCCTCATGGAGAACTTTAAAGACCCTAAGCAGAGAGACCACGCGCTGCGGTGCTTCTGGTGTGTCTACGTTCTGGACCGTCGGTGGAGTTTCGGGACGAGCTTGTCCTTTGGGCTCATCGACAGAGACATCGACCCCGAGTTGCCTGAGCCGGTGAGTTCTTTTCATCAGGTTACTTCCCTCTCTTGAAGTGCAGGCGTTGACCATGATGTGACAGGGAGACGAGTATCCCTACCTGAGATGCATGGTCGCCTACGGCAGGCTCTGTTCCAAGGTCTGGGAAGCACTTCCGCCGTTTGAATCGCCGTCACAGTTCATCCCCAGAGACACCGTGGCATTTCTGGACTTCATGACGCTGAATTGGCTCAACTCGATACCGGAAGACCTGCAGCTTCGGCATCCGCGACTGGGCCTGGCACCCAGAATCCAACCGCGCAGCGTGCATCGCTTACGCACCCTTCTCTATCTTCGCGGAAACCATATGCGAACGCTCATCCACCGTCACCACGTCCTCAGTACCGCCAGTATCAAGGCGGACATGCAGAGCTCGAAGCTTGTCACCGACATTGCGCTAGATACTATTCAGGTGCTTGTTCATCTGAATGACACGAGCGATATCTACGTGCGGCAGCAGAACGCCTTCAACTACTTCCTCATGAGCGCGTTGGCCGTGATCCTCCTAGCCGTGTGCCACGCACCAGGCGTCTTCACTGAGCCTTGTAAAGAAAACTTCCTGAAAGCCGTCCAGCTGGTTAAAGGGTTCTCGCGCCACGGGCACGCTAGTCGGAGGTTATGGAAAACCATCAGAGGGCTTCTTCCCAGCATCAAGTCGTTGGGCTTACGAAGCGATCCAGATAGGGGCGACGCCCCACAGGCAACGGGAAACGGTGACGCGGACCTGGCCGAAACACAGGCGAATGGGCCGGACCAGAGCGTCAATCAAAGCGAGCGAGATGGGAGAAGAGCAGAAAACCAATGGGACGCCTACGATACGAGCCCACAGACGGACGGTTCCATACCGGACATGTTTAACATGGGAAATGACTTGTTGAACCTCTTCGACGCGTTCGGGCATGCGAACGCAGGCCATCCAGCGCCATCAGACTTTCCAGTCGGCTTCTTTGGGGGCAATGAGCAAGGGATATCACTTGGAGACCCAGAGGAAATTTCGCGGCGGTTCCAGGGACTAATATGAGTAACGAGTCCGTTCGAAGTTCAATTTATTCGGTCCGTGTGCATTGCGAGACTTTACGGGTTATCTTTTCAGACATCAACGTCCGCAGGAACAGAGATACCAGTCACTACGTTGCCGTCAACCGCCGGTACCTCGAACTTTTTCCTGCCAAAAGACAGGTAGTAAACGACGCCAAAGAAAAGCCACCCAGCCATCACGACAATGGAATAGTTCATGGTCTGCGGCGTGACGGGCATCGTCGAGGGGAAGGTACTGAAAATGATGACCACGACCATCCAGATCAAACTGATGACGTTGAGGATAGGACCCAGCACGGGACCCAACTTGAAGGATCCATAATCGGAAGGACTCAAGCTTGTCCTACCGTATGCCATCATGTAGATAATGGGAATGATGTAGCTAGAGTACATCCCGATGATGGCCATCGACAGAATGGCGTTGAAGGCCGTCGTGTTGCCGAGGTAGATGAAGCCGAGCAACATCTGGAGCACGGTCACCAGAACGACAGAGTGAACCGGGATCTGCTGGCGCTTGCTGACCTTGCTGAGGTAGTGGTCATACGGCGTTGCCTTGTCCCGGGCAAAAGCCCACAATGTCCTCGAGGTGGATGTTATGCCGGCGACGGTGGCCGCGATGGCGGTGAGAATGATTAGGAGAGACATGAATGTCGCACCACCGCGGGACTGGGTCACATCCATGAAGATTTGCATGAATGGGAATCCGGTCGGAGTCGAAAGGAGTGCTTCGAGAGGACCCGTGCAGAAAAGCAGCACGGTCCCGTAGACGAGACCCATGACGCCGTTGATAACTACGCTGCCGACCATGGCGAGAGGCACGTCCCGACTCGCGTTGGGCATCTCTTCGGCCAAATGGCATGCAGCATCGTAGCTGCAGGGCTTATTAGAAGGAGCGACATTCTCGGATGGTTATATCCTTACCCGAGGAAGGGGTAGACTGCACTGATGAGTCCTACCAGCCATGATACGCCGTCGCTCTCCCATCCGCTCGAATTGACGAACTCTGTGAAGACAAAGGAGGCAGTGTTCTTGGGTGCCATGACACCAAGCACGACGAGGATGGCCAGAAAACCGACAACATGGAGAACACCTAAGGATACCAGTCAATGAACCCGGGTTTTCCACAGCAAAACGCCCAGAGTAGCTTACCCGATATCAAATTCGCGGTCGGCAGAAGCCTGTGACCCCAGATGTTCATCGCCATGCTGTACGCCAGAATCGCCCAATAGAACAGCATTCCCTGCCAACGTGCCGAGATGTAAGTCTCGTCATTGAGAACAATGAGAGCCTGCGTCTGGAGACCAGCCGCGAACGCAGCGGAGGAGGTCAAGACCACTTGGCCACCAACAGAAATCCAACCAGTTGTGAATGCGGCCGCGGATCGAGTCGATGGCGGGCATAGCGCTGCAACCCAGTGGTACTGACCTAAGAATGCCAACTGTCAGCCTCATTCAATATCCAGCATGTTCACAAATTGAAAAAGCCGAGAGCGAGTTTGTCTTACCGCCGGCAGTTGGGTATATGGAAGCAATCTCCCCGAGCGACGAGGCAATGCAAACAGCGCACAGAGTGGAAATGATGCTTTTGCAAAATGTTAACCCGAGAACAATACCGGCATCGACGCTTTATTTCCTCAACCTACAGGTTGTAAAACAAACAGGGCGCGCCGCCACTGAGCAGAGCCGGTGCAATGACAGTTGACAAGGCCTCCCAAGTTGCCATGAGACAGAGACACAACGCCGCCAAGGCCGGCAACGAGAATTGTCTCTTCAGCTCTTGTGCGTGCCCGAGTTGGGCAAGCCTGTAGTCGTCGCCATTTCCAGCCTCCGTCTGGGAGCCGGTTCTCGCCAGAGTCGCAGCGTCTTTCTTCATGTCGTCTTCCATTATCGATGAAGTTGACTCACGGTCGTGCGATGTTGCTGAGTTGGCCCTGGTGTATCGGGCGATTCTCGAGTTATGTACGCCATAACTATTACATAGAACACACAAATCCTCTTGCTCTTATCATACAAGTTGCGAGAGAGCTCGAAGGCTAGCTGCCGCGATTTACCCAAAATGGAGACGACGCCCCTTTACCATGATACGCAGCAGGTGTCCGACAGCTTATCTTCAGTTACAGATCCAATCACCGGCGCTACTACAATCAGTGGCCAATGGCAAGAGCCTCTGTCAAGCTTTCAGGCTTGATCCGTTTAACAAGCTAGCCACCACGGTCTCCTATCTAAGCCGGGGTAAAAGATAAGAGAGAGGGGGGCCGTTGTCCTTGACTCGTTGGCGTTCCGTCTTTCCGACGGGTTCCGCAAAAGAGATTCGGAACTATTTCCGATCATACAGCCAACCACTCATTCTTGACTGATTTAATGGGCCAAAGCTCGCGGAGCATCTCCCCCCCATTGTCTCAGACACCAGCCAACGGATTACACGCTTAGGCCAATGGTCCCCCGCCTTTCCGAACCTTCATAAAGACACAATCTTGCTCAGTCTTGAAAGCCAACCTCCCGACCATTGCGTGTAACACACCTTATCAGCCCCGGACTCTATCACAATGGCATCCATTCCGCACCCCCTTTCCGCCCTCTCTTTAGCAGAGACCAACCGGGCTCGCGACATCGTCCTGGCTGCTCACCCCGGATCCGTCCTCGACTTCAGACAGCTCTACGTCTTGGAGCCGCCAAAGGCTGAAGTGCTGAGATTTCTGGACCTTGAGCACTCGGGCAGCCTCACATCTTCGTCACCGAGACCGGCGAGATGCGCACAGGTCTTCTACGATGTCATTGGCGGCGCTAGCAAAGCACAGTATACGGAGGCCGTTGTGGACCTGGGCCTCGGTAGGATCGTTGACCAAAAGGTCATTGGTTCCGAGCACCAGGCAAGCCTGACAGTGTGCGTCTTACCCCGGCCACCCCACATTTTACCAGTTCTGCGGGGTGCTGATATGACTATGCGCCTAGGTACGAGTTCGAGACCCTTGCTCAAGCCGTCGAGCGCTCTGCACTCTTCAAGGAGAAGGTCGCGGAGCTCAAGCTGCCAGAAGGCTTCGAGGTGGTCGTCGAGCCCTGGCCCTACGGCGCTCCCGACCCGGCGGACGGGGACAGCCGCTTTTTCCAGGCCCTCCTCTTCGCGCGAGACACGAGGAGCGGGAACCCCGACTCCAACTTCTACGCTTACCCCTTGCCACTGATCCCTGTCATGGACGCGCACACCAAGGAGATTGTGCGTATCGACGAGCTTGCTACCGGCGGCAAGGGCGATGCCCTTCGGGGCAAGACCCACAAGCCTACTGTTGTCGACCACTGCAAGGACAGCGAGTATGTGCCTGAGCTGTTGCCGAACGGTACACGGAAGGACCTCAAGCCTCTGACCGTGGTCCAGCCCGAGGGACCTAGCTTCTCTGTTACGGACGGCAACCTCATTCAGTGGCAGAAGTGGCGCATGCGTGTCACCTTCAACCTCGCGAGGGTGCTGTTGTTCATGATGTCCGATACGACGGCGCCCGGTCGTGTACCGTCTGAGCATGAGTGATATGGTGAGCCGCCGACCCTGACCTGATGTAGCTTTGAGGTTTCGAGAAGCGGACTCTAACGTGTGTACTCACAGACTGTGCCGTATGCTGACCCTCGCCCTCCTTTCCACCGTAAGCAAGCATTCGACTTCGGTGACGGTGGTCTTGGTAACGCTGTCAACAACTTGACTCTGGGTTGCGACTGTCTCGGTGTCATCAAGGCATGTACCTCATCTTAATCTTTGGCAACGCACGAAGACTAACGCTCCGGCAACAGTACTTTGATGGTGTTCTTACCGACGCCAAGGGTAACGCCGTTGAGACAAAGAATGTCATCTGCCTCCACGAGCAGGATAACGGCATCAACTGGAAGCACACCAACTGGCGCACCGGCCGTGCCGTCGTAACTCGCCGCCGCGAGCTCGTCATCCAGTTCATCATCACCCTCGCCAACTACGAGTACATTTTCAACTTCAAGTTCGACCAAGCGGCCGGTATCGTTGTCGAGGCCCGCGCCACGGGCATCGTCTCGGTTGTCAACATCGACCCTGGTAAGACTGCTCCTTGGGGCAACGTTGTGAGCCCTGGCGCTCTGGCACAGAACCACCAGCATGTTTTCTGTGTACGCATAGACCCGTCAATCGACGGAAACGAGAACACGGTCGTGCAAGAGGAGAGTCTCGCTTTGAAGATGGACCAGCGGACAAACCCCAACGGCAACCTTTACGAGGTCAGGCAGACGCCGATCACGACATCAGGTGGCTTCGACGCTGCGCCGATGAACAACCGCGTCTTCAAGGTCCAGAACCTGAAGAAGCCTAACCCCATCAGCGGTAAGCCCGTCGGGTACAAGATCACCCCACCGGCGACGCAGCTCCTGCTCGCCGACCCCAACAGCATCCAATCCAAGCGTGCGCTGTTCGCCCGCCACCACCTCTGGGTCACCAAGTACAAGGACCACGAGCTCTACGCGGGCGGCCGATATACCTTGCAGAGCAAGGTCGAGGTTGGAGGCGTCAAGGACGCCGCCGACAGGAACGACGATGTCCTGAACCAGGATGTTGTTGTCTGGAGCGTTTTCGGACTGACGCACAACCCTCGTATCGAGGATTGGCCCGTGATGTGAGTGACAAAGCGTATCATTCCGTCTTTGACGTTTTGCTAACGACGCACAGGCCCGTTGAAATGCTGCAACTGCACATTACACCTTCGGATTTCTTCACCGGGAACCCGGCTCTGGATGTGCCCTCGAATAAGGACATTGGGTCTCAGCTGACCCCAGGAAACCAGAGCTGTTGTGTCAAGGAGGAGGTTCCCATCCGGAGCAATTTGTAAAATGAGTTCTATAACGGTATCGGCCATGTACATTATGAAAGCGACGCTTTAGGCAAAGAATGAGACCCATGAATTTCAGCGCCAATGGCCTTTGGTCAGATATCTGCGAAAATGACAGCCAACAACACATGAACGAATGAGGACCTCGGGCACCAAGCTTTTCATCTCGGAAGGCTGCCCAAGTGCAGGAGGAAGCGCCGAGAAATCCTGACTGCTCGGAGTCCGTACCTTACAATACGGGAGTTCAACAGCCTCAACTGAATGTTTAGGTCTATCTCAAGCTTTTTATAAAGTCATGGACCAAGGATGACTTGATCAACTAAGAGGGCGAAATGTCTACCATGCGAGAAGGGAAAAAGACGCTTTACTCACGACCGTCAACTCACGAGCAGGGCTACGACCGCAGCCCCCATTTTCAGATGAGCGTACCTGTCGCTTTGCTAAAGGAAGGCACTTGATGGAATAGGACTTGCTTGCTTACGTATCAACGAGCTTCCTGCAGACACATCAGAGCCTTGTTCTAGAACCGTTTCGAACCTAAGACTGATTCTGCTGAGACATCGCTGCCGTTCCTGGTGGGACTTTTGTATTGGCTGGATTTTCCGTGTCTCGCAGATCGATCTTGATCATTCCGAAACTGATAGCCGACTGAGTAACTGGGGCTTAGATTACGGCATGCATTTTTCGAAAATCTGTGTTACGCTCGATAAGAAACGACAGCGTCCCAGATTAGTGGCTGTCGGAAGCGTTGTCGGAAAGGGACCCCCACAGAGATAAGAAAATGACGGCCTCGGAATGGGAAAGCTCTGGGTAAGCTGGAAAGAGACGTAATCATCTCGGATGACTGGCGAGCAACCGGTTCCTTGGTGATTCAGGCCGAGATCGGTGGTGACTTGGCAGTAACTGTCTTGCCGAATAAAACCTCAAAACTCCACCAGTGAAGAAATTCCACGTCTCCCAGGGGCACCGTCGCCGCCTCAGTGGCTTGGACACTGTTATGTGAATGTAGGTGCTCACTGGTTTCAAGCCCAGACACCGCATCTTGTTCGTCTTCCCAAGCTGGAAGAGCTGTCGAGCCTTGAGAATTCTGAAATACGGGCACGGTTCGAATAAACCCAGTTAGCGAGGCGGGTCTGGCACCCCGGAACGGGTGGCGACAGCGCGGTTCCATGGTTATCTTTCAACAGTTTGCTGACCCGAGAGGTCTCATGAAGCGAAATGAACTTAGAATGTGACTCGCCCCAGTGAGACTGATGGGCAGAACATGATGAAGTAAGTCAACCATGTATGCTCGCTTGAAAGTCAAGCTCCTGGTTGCCTTGGAGGTCCAAAGCGGAGTCGAAACACCACCAAGCCACAGACACACGACCGGAAATTTGCGTTGTTGTCTTGAACGCGAGTTCTTATGCGCTTGATATTCTGCAGACCGAAAACCACTTTTGTCCGGTTCAGTCCAGAAAAGCCCCGGCTCCTTGGCCTCTTGGGACACATACCCGGCTTAACATCAACCCAGTAGGATAACCTGTAGCCGCAAAGCCTTCTCTTTGTGGTGGAGAGAATGGCAAAGAAAGCAAAACACAATGTCGGTGTTTCACCGGCTTATCGGCCAGATGTAAGAGTTCGGTTTTGGTCAGGCGGAAGGTATTGTTAAGGTTTGAAGGATAAATCGTTGAAAGATTGCTACTGTGTTAGCTTTGATGACTCGGCTGCTCTAAACAACCGACAACTTAACATTGAATATAGTAAGCACCCTGTATTTATCATGAGCTCTGACGTTAGTTTTGGCGCACGGGAAACGCAACATCGAGTTGTTCCATAACCAACCGGTAGGAATCCATATCAACCCGCACATGTAGATGAGATAGGAAAAACCGACACGGAACTCACGGAAGAAAACAACGGCCGCTCTCGTCTCACCGTCTCGATCGCGTGTATTCCAAAGTGTTGATAACAAGTTGCTAGTCCCGCGAAGCGGCATAGTCATAGGAACAGACTTTGGTAAGCCTTTGACCTCGGTTGAGACGTCAACGCCCGGTTTCGATCTATTCTAAATGCCTGGAAAGGGATTGGCGGACACGACACGCTTTGGCTTTGGAGTCTCTGTTGCTCTCCAGTATCAAGGGCCCCATTCCTCATTAATGAGACGGACAGCTTGAGAGTTGTGGGGGGAAAAGCTTACCGCGTTCCGGACATAATCCAAACATGGTTGGCTAGTTTGAGACTCGCCATCAGCCCTCACTTTCGGCCCCATGGCTGGATCTTTTACCCCACAAACCAACGGCGCGTCTTATTCTTGTGTCAAACTAAACAGAATAATGCAGTGATCTACAAGCAAAAACGTTACAGTAGTAGAAGAAAACCCACACCCCAAACAGCCAGGTTTCCACAGTTGTTTCTAGGGCTTCGCGAACACGTGTGCCGTCTGGACTCGTTGCTCAACAGGGCGAAGTGCTTTTAGCCGCCTTCAACTTCCTTCTCCCTGGGCAAGTTTGCTAACATTCGTCAGCCAAACATGAGCCCGCGCGTCTGGCATCAAGGTTCAAATTTCTTTGGCAGCCAATGATGGGCAGGCTCTTGGTCTGGCTTTGCCCAAAGAGTGCACAAAGTTTACACGCGGCATCGCAGTGAGGGCCAAGACCGAGGGCCATTGATCCGTACGTCCAATTAACACACCTTTCCCATAGTGCCGGTTCGTCGAACGAGTCAGTCACGAGACCCCGACTGGCTCTGCGATCGTGTGCGTTTCACGGGCGATGCGGATCGGAAAATTCGCAAAAGATATAAGCTTTCTAGTGAGGTGGCGACCGAACCTTAATGTGCCGGCGCTCAGACTTTGAGATGCAACGGCTTTTGGTGCTCGTCTTAAGTACCGGGTCGCGATCCATCCAGCTGATCGGTGAGGCCGCATCGTCGCATCTTCCATCCCGTCTTGCGCTCGCTGTTCGGTTGTGTGTCTCCCATGATGTCTTCCGGAAGGATGAACCATCGGAGCCGTCGAAGCACCTTGTCCTGCTCTTCTGTTGAGAGATGGCGGGTGAGACGGGAACCATCTCGGTCTCCCAGGTCCAGGCGATGGTGATGGTTGCCTTTGCCGCGACCGCATACTACAACACCATCGAAACTTTCTTCTCCATCTTCACCACCTTCAAGCGCCGACGAGGGAGGTACTTCTGGAGCATGATAGTAGCTAATACGGGCATCAACGTCAACGTCATCGCGTTTGTCCTGCGATACTTTGGTTACTATCACGAAGCAGTCTTCACCTCCAGCATCATCATCCCCCTAGCGTGGTACTCCATGGTCACGGGACAGGCAATCGTTCTCTGGTCGCGGCTCCACCTCGTTGTTCACAGCCAGCGGAAGATTCGACTGATTCTTGCAATGATCATATTCAACGCGGTCACGATGCACATCCCCGAGACGGTGATCTTCTTCCTCGCCAACACGAACCCGAAGCCGTGGGTCAGGCCCTTCCAGATATACGAAAAGGTCGAGCTCGTTGTCTTCACCATCCAAGAAACCATCATCGCCGCGTTTTTCCTCTACGAAGGCTACAAAAGCCTCAAGCCGCTGACCGCGATCAAACCGAAGGCGGTTGCGAACATGGTCCGGCATTTGGCGTGCCTCTTCGCCGTGGTTTTCATCCTCGATACGGGCCTCATCGTACTCGAGTACAACGACAAGTTCGAGATTCAGACGATGTGCAAACCCTTCGTCTACAGCGTCAAACTCAAAGTCGAATTCGTCGTCCTGAACAAACTGCTGGCGTTTACTCGGATGAGCACCTGCAACTGTCGGGGTCCCGAGACCATCCCCTCGGTAACTTTGGCCGACAGCAACAACCGCACGACCGTGAGAAACAACGCCATGACGCCAGCGCTTCCAGATGTCGAGCAGACTGGCGGGTCCCTGTCCCCGATTTGGCAGACGATCCAGAAAGATCACATATTCGATGGACGGACTTCCCCGATGAGCACGCGAAGCAGACGCCGAACAAAAGACAACGGGCTTGATATCACGACAGCGGAAGCCAGCTCGCCAATCTCGATACGGGAGAAAACCATTACGGACGACGGCTGAGCCCCGCACGAAATGATCAGAAGCCAACGCATCGCGTCGAGTGCACGGCCTCGCAAGCTGCTCCCTAGCCGGTACCAGGGCCGTACACGTCGTTCACGGCTTCTACATGGTTATGGCGCTATGCTCGGGGCTGGCCAGGTGGACCATTACCGGGAGCCTGGAGCATCGGAGGCGAGCAACGCCTCTCCGGCAGCACAAGAGCAAAAGCCACCCGGCCGCTTCACGACATATCAAGGGAGGGTGAGGCCAAATGGCATGTAAGGCTACCAGCGGATGAAATCCAAGGCTGTCGGAATTCCGAGTTTGATACCCCAGAGGCGGCGACGATTCAACCATTATCCACGCGTGTACACCAGGAGGAGTACCACGGCAGTGTCCCGTCAACCGGAAAGGATAATTGGTAATGTCCAAGAGCTCAAAACGGAACAGAAGAATATCAGAAACGTCCACCTGGATTTTTCCTGCAGTTTCCAAGCGCAAGTGATTTTCTGTAACGCCTTGGCGCCGTCGCCAGGCAGTACTGGTTTGCCGATTGCCAACCTCCACGGAGATGGGACGACCTTCCCAAAGTCATCGGCTGAGGAAGTGACAAGCAATACCTGGGCAGGGGAAGGCCATCAAACGCCGGCCAGCCAGGCTCAAACAGGCAGAATGCCGAGCCTGGTGCGCCAAAAGTTCCAGCAAAGGCCACAAGGTTTGTTGCTGTACGAACTCTGAATGATTGGCCGATGGATGAGAGGCGGCGGCGATGTGCGATGTGTACAGCTGTTCAACACTTGGTCTCCAGCGAGCAAGTTTCTGCTGACAGATTGGGGTCTTTTGAGTCTTGCACTCGAAATTCAGATGCCACACGGCGCCTCTGAGTCCTGCGCTTGGAAAGCGGTCGCCTCAGACTTGTGCTTGACACAAGCTCCGCCGCTACAGGCCTCGCCTCCGTCTCTATCGAAAATGAGATGCTAGATCTGGATAGTTGAGTCTATTGAGTTCGACGTTGCGTATGTCATGACGTCAGATTGCCTGAGAGAAGCATGGGTGGCATGATTCGAACCGCTGCGTTCCGAGAACCAGGTTGGCAGAAGAGCACCGGAAACCTAAAAAAATATTCATTTCGACTCATACGCTATGTTGCATCCTTAAATGGCCCTGAAGTCCGATGCTAGGGAGTTGACAAACGTGGCTAGTTACCATTGACGTATTTGGCGTCAGTCCGCCGTCCGCGGAAGGCCGGGTGATGAAGGAAACATGCAGTTCCATGAGCAGATGGTCAGAAAACAAGGCTGCAATATCGTCAACAACTGGCAAGCCCGAGTGCCCTCTCGGCAGGACCGTTTCAACGATAATCCGTCGTTTCCCTCTGTTCCACCAGAAACCAAGACTCAGCCTTCAGGCCGGCGACCTGGCCAACACGGAAGTCTTCCGCACATGGGCCGAAAAAAAAGAAGAAAGAAAAAGAAGACAAGAGGGCAAAGCGGGAGGCTTAAGGGCAAAAGTTGAAATTACAGAGTGACCTCGCTATACCCAGACAAAGACGATGCGCCTACCCGCAACGAGGACACCCCGTCCGGTGTTGCGGTCACTAGTATTAGATACGTATCATTACTTACCGCTGCCGAAAGTCTCGCCGCCGTGCTTGAGGTAATCCCTCTCTTCAGCCGTCGAGGCCCGCCCCATGGCCATGTTCCTATGAGGGTACCTGCCAAACTGCGCAATGATGTCCCGGTGCTTCATCTCGAAGTCATAGTTCGTCTCCAGCAAGTCCTTGGCGGATTCCTTCTGCACCGCCAGCACTCCCCAGCATTTCCGCTGGTCGTCGGACCCGGCCGATCCGTCACCGGCCATGAGCTCCTCGAAATCGTCCTTCATCTGCTGGTACTGCTTCACGGCAAAGTCGTGTAGCGTCAAGTCCTCGGAGTGCATGAAGGGAAGGTAGAACCACATGCGATAGGCCACACGGTACTTGGTCCTGGCATGGGTCGGCGCGCGGCGTTGATGGCGTGTTGGGCGATCTCGCGGGCGATGGGGTCGAAGAACTTGAAGACGATGGAGGACTCGGATCCCCGGTAGACGTTCCGCGGGATTTGGTCCAGCAGCAGGACGAGACCCAGCCATTGCAGAGCCGTGAAGGGCCTCGCGATTGAGAGTATATCCTTGGATGTCACCATCGCAGACTTCATTGTCTCCAAAACGGGGCGATACTTCCTCCTGAGTCTCGAGTCAGCACCACCGCTTCTCAGCAAGCGCCCTCCGGGACGACATACACGCAGACCTCGTCAAAGTCGGCGTCAGAGAAGAACCACCGCCCCATCTGGCTCTTTTGCGGCAGAATATAGGCTTCATCCGTCTTCAAGTGTTTGAACCAGAATCGGCGGAGCTTCTCGAGCAGCTCGGGGGTGAGCGTCTCCTTGAGGCGGGCCTTTGCATGCGCCCGGCACGACTTGGACCGGGGTAGACCGTTGGACAGGGTCATCTCGGCGGCGGAGTCGCGATGACAGCTCCAAGTATGGGAACCTCGTCTCATAGGCGTCGGCGAGCCTGGCCGATGGCATGTCGTGGGAAGACGAGCTCTACAATTCCTCACCGCCTGCGACGTTGAGCCGCGCCACGGCTTCGACCGCATGGCACGGTCGACGCACCCCCGCATTTCGAAGGGTGCGGCTTATGATCTGATGAGGAGGCATGGCAGCCACCTCACCTGTAGCACGACGAAGGGACCAATGGGCGAAGGGTGGTGCCACCGGCTGCACTGGCGTCGTCGTCTGGTCTCTGGCCTCCGGCTTCTGTAGTCGTGTGCTTCGCTTGGGGGAGGGCACTCGGATGGAAAAGGGAAAAGTCTGGACGCGCCGAAATGCGGGGGCCGTGCAGGCTGGGCGTCCCATCGTACAAGTCAGGGTCTCTCGCTTACAACCGCTTATGCACGACGGCGAGCTTGCGCTGCTCTGCTCGGGTTAGTGGTCCGATGATGAGTTAGGTTCAACTGGTCCGGGGGGGGGGGGTGGCTGAGATGCATCAACCAGCCCCTCCAAGCGCTGGTCTATGTCGGAATCGACGCTGCGAGATGGCGTTCGAGGCCAGAAAGAACGCCCGGCGACGCGTTGGAGTGGGATGCGGTGCGCAGATCAGAGATCGGCAGAGCCAGAAACCACCCGGCTTGACTGGTGTGGTTGCGTGTAGCCGGCTCAAGTGCCCCCTGAGCCGCGTTTCGACAAAATTGAAAGGTCGAACGCAAATCTGGGTCAGCATCCACCCCGCTTCTTTGGGTAGAGTAATAGGAGATGGTCTTATTCAACCTCGGCGTTCATGCTCGCTGCCCCCTACGGAGCAGTCCTACCGGTCGAATCATCAAGGCCTCGTCAGGATCGCTTTGTGACATCTGCCACGTAGTAAAGGTGCGGCGGGATGCACAGACTCCGTTCTTCCCCAGATGCCGCTAGTTGACTTCAGCCGCCGGCAAAAGAGGCCTGTTGCTACTCTGGGGTTCAGCAACATGCTGCGTGACCATCCCACGTGCCGCTGAATCGCTCACGGGCCGCAGTCAGTACTAGCATCCCGAACCTTAACAGCTCGTCTTAACCATCGTGTTGGAGATCCCGCCCGAAGTTTGCGATGGCCGTTCGGGATCACCACAGCTGTCATTTGCAATGGGTAAATGGCCATGCGGCGCCCGGGATGCCCGGCTGAATGGGATTGCCAGTGGGATAGGGGCGCGCGGAGGAGCTGCCTCTTCCAAAGCTGCCGCTCGGCCGCGGTGCCGGCGCAGGCCCCTTGCGTAAATTGCGGAGAGCGAGGCAGGGATTATGCAACACCGGCCCCGGCTTGGCTCATTAACGCCCGACATCGCGGCACTCAATCCGACTCCTGACCTAAACCCGACACGGCCATTGGCGGAACCCAAGAGATCCTCATCGGTCCATCACCGCCGTCCCTCGTCGACCGTTCGGGAATGATGCCCTGGGGCCACCGTCCAAAAAGCCCGTAACGCTTGCGCACTCGCTCTGTTGCCGGAAAAGAGATGCTACCCACGTGGGTCAGCGTTAGTTTATTGTGGACGAGGCGGTCCCACCGCAGGAAAACCCCAGTTCCCGTGCAACTCATGGCGAAGACCCAGAGCGAACGACACTTGAATCTCCGTTGTGCCCTGCCATTCCATCATCGCGCCAGGCAGGGGCCGAAAGAAACGACCGGAGGGAATCAGATTGAAAAAGGACGGGGTCGTCCGCATCCTGTTTCGCGATGCTCCTGCTTCCCCTTTCTGGTTCACCCGACTCACCGTCCTTAATCCGACCGCTACATTCGTTCTCTCGTTGACTTGTACATACATACCAAGCATTTCTTCAACATGCGCTCCTTCGCTTCCATCTTCACGGCCACTCTGGCTGCCGTCGGCGCCCTCGCCGCCCCCGCCGCCGAGCCCGTCACCACGACCGACCTCATCAAGCGCCAGTCCACCCCCTCCACCCAGGGAACCCACAACGGGTACTTCTACAGCTGGTGGACCGACGGCGCGTCTCCCGTCACCTACACCAACGGTGCCGCCGGCGCCTACAGCGTCCAGTGGAAGTCCGGCGGCAACTTCGTCGGTGGGAAGGGCTGGAAGACCGGCGGTCCCAAGACCATCAAGTACTCCGGCACCTGGTCTCCCGTCAACAACGGCAACAGCTACCTGACCGTCTACGGCTGGACCAAGAACCCTGTAAGTCGACGCCCCCGGACGGCGAGCGGAGGCTCTCGGCCGCGTCTTGCTAACGCTAGGCTTCGGCAGCTCATCGAGTACTACATCGTCGAGAACCACGGGGAGTACAACCCCGGCAGCGCGGGCACCCCCAAGGGCCAGGTCACCAGCGACGGCTCCGTTTACAAGCTGTACGAGAGCACCCGTACCAACGCCCCCTCCATCGAGGGCACCAAGACTTTCAAGCAGTTCTGGGCCATCCGCGAGAGCAAGCGCACCGGCGGCACCGTCACCACCCAGAACTTCTTCAACGCTTGGAAGAAGGCCGGCATGAACCTCGGCACCACCTTCGACTACATGATCGTCGCCACCGAGGGCTACAAGTCCGCCGGCTCGGCCAGCATCAAGGTCGAGACCGCCGCATAAGCGATCGATTCCCAAACGGCGCGGCAAGGCATGTGACAGCGGTGGGTTGTTGAGAGCGGACGCGCTCGCGGACGCGTCAAGCGTGGTTACGGGGCGATTGCCCGGGAAACCGGGACGCATTTGAGGCGCAAGGCGGGCCTCGCGCCTGTTGGGACGGCAATCTTTCAAATCGATCCGCCGGGGATCCGATTACTACCAATACCAAATTCCTCTGAGATGTCGCTCACCTGTATGAACGCCTGTACGCGCTGCCGTCGAGAATGGAGACTTGCATGTGACGCCGAGTACTCAGTCTCTAATCAGTTTCCCTCTTTCCTCACCGCATCTGCATCCACAGGGAGGGGAATTCGGTCCATTTCACGTGCCACACAATTGTAGTTGGTTACAACAAGACCAAGTAATCAATATTTGTTGTCTGTGTGAAGCATACTCCCTAACGTTCGAGGAGCGAATTTAAGTGAGGGCTGTAACTTGAATACGCAGAGTGAAAGGTAAAGACTACACATGGGCCCCTCACGTATCAAAAAGCGTGCATAAATGTAATCTTCAAGCTGCATTTGCCTGCGGGGTTCAGTTATTGCGAGGAACCTGTTTTTGAGTTTGGTCGTTAAGAAACTTGACGGATCCAAAGGCTGGTTCACATGATCATTTAGGTGACAACGAGAGCGGCACACCCAACATGGATTTCGTCTACCTCAGGCCTTTTTCTCGTCAGAAATCGTTATGACCAACTGCTTGACCTCATCGTCCGACATTGCCTTTACTCCCAGCATGGGATTATCGTCCCTAGGCCAAGGACAAGAGTAGTCTGGCCTCGAGTTCGCATACCGGATCATGTCACCAAAGACATTCCAGCCATAGTTGCCAGCGTGAAACTCCTTCAGAGCTCCGGCAAGCACCTGCTCCATGTCCGACTTCGACTCTTCCCAACCACCTGGCCCCAAAGCTTCTTTGCAGAGATCAGCCATCTGCCTCTGGCTTTTGTTGACGGAATGGACGTAGACTGGCTTGTTTTCTGTCTCGGCGGGATGAAGCAGGGTTCCGGAAACCGCCTTGCCAGTTGACTCGAGCGTCGTCCACACGTGCATGTTGCTTCCGTCGTTTATATAATTGACCTTCTTCTCGTAGATGTCGATGTTCATGAAGCCGGAACGCAGATTCCAGTCCAAGAAGGCGCCGTTGCAGATGACGCTCCAAGTCATGCCCGTCTCTTCGCACTTCTTGAAAAGGTGTCTGTCATTCATGTCTTTCTTGAAGAAGACAGGCAGCCCGTGGACGTTGCGGTTGTTCAAGTCCAAGCTAAAGTCGGACGGGATGTAACGGTAGACCCCTGCAGCGGCAGCGGCATCAATCAGTCGCGTCGGGGTGTCGTCGTGGACGAGTGTACAGTCCACGAAAGCGTGCTGGCCTTGCAACGCATCTTTCAAAGCGTCAAAAGAGCTGAAGTCGACCATCCTCACGGCGACTCCGGCGGGAAACGATCCCTGCTTGCGCGCTAAAACGGTCACGTCGAATCCATCCGCAACTAGGGCCTTCAAGGTCCAGCTGCCAACGTTGCCAGTTGCCTAGGATGGTCAGTAGGGATCGCCTCAGGTAGTGTTTGTTTTGACGGGAAGCTTACACCGGCAATGGCCACTTTCTGGACTTCTGCTACCATGACGGGATACGACGAACGCGAAGGCTTTTGTACACGACGACGTAGGTGAAATATATTACGGGGCCGTGAACCACCTTGGACGATCATCAGGTACTATATATCTAGTCTTTGAATTACGCACCGGATCTCGTGTTCAGTACTGAACAGGCGGAACTGAATAGTCGGCATGCGGTAACCCTCTCAGGCAGCCCTGCGCTTGAAGCATCCACGCCAGCCGGTATGGTTTCAAGGTGTCCATGTCCATGTGGGACAAAGATATCCCCTTGTCGTGTGCTATTCTCATATTACTTTCTTGACTTCTCCGAAGATTACTGGCTCGGACTCCCGGGCTGGCAAGTCCGTGCTGTCGTACCGAGTCCGAGCAGAACCCTGTCTGGCAACGTTGCCTTACAAGCCATGCTCCGCTAGGTCCGTTGGGGTAATGTGTCGTCGTACATGTCTGTCGCGGTTTGAAGCACGCCAAATCTCAAGGCTGTCTCATATCGTCTGATTTCCATCGGAATTAGAGGGCACTTTAAAGTTCATGTCACCACTGCCTGCGGGAGCGGGAAGACCTGCGCTGCAGATCTTGTTAAGGTCATTGAGTTTGATCATCCTGCTTAATTGCGCGCCACGACGACTGAGATTGCCTGAACTGCTATCAAATTGACATCCTCGCCGAGTTGTGCATCGTGGCATTTGAACATGGTCGAGTACTCAAGGCTGCGCAGTTGTGAGGGTGAATATTGTTAGATGCTTGAATTGTATGATGCTGAACTATCCCTATCGGCTCGCAATCCTGTTTATCATTCCTAGCCCAATACCACTTCGTAAACCCTCAATTAATGGGTGTTGGTGACAGAGAATCCCTTAACAGGGTAGTGAAAGTTGACATGGTGGGATTCGATCTTTCCAGTGGCGGGAATGTAGGCGGACTTGTCGGCCGCCCTGCTCTTTTCCACGCTCTCCCATCCCAAAGCCGCAACAAAGACCTTGCCGCCGTCAACTTCATCGACGGAGTAACCGCTAGCGAGATCGTTCAGACCATCCATGCTTCGGGCCTTATCGATCTGGTCCCTCATCTCATTCTCGGACATGGTGGAGCCACTGATGGTGATGCACTCGGCGATGGGAGAGTCGATGGCTGCTCGGGGTGCGTATGGAACGAACTTGATGAAGTATGACTTTACGGGGCCCTTCATGACCTTCTTGAACTCGTCCATCACCTTTGCGCACTCGGAAGAGGCGAAAAACTTGTCGTGGGCCTCCTTTGACTTCCAGCCTATTGCGTGTTAGACATCCTCCGACCGATAGATGTACCACAGACAAGGACCTTCACATACCGGAAATAAGGTCTAGAACCTGCTCGTCCTCGGACCAAGGTCCCCAACGAGTACGGAGGTAGCCGTCTTGCTGCTTCAGAGCAAGGAGGTAGGCCTTGAGAGGCTCCTTCCAGTCCTCCTTGGTTCCTCTGACGGGGATAATCATGCGCTCAGTGACGCCGGCGGCAGGAGGAGCAGACATTGCGTTGATGTATGAGTGAAATGAACTGTTTAAGGTTTGTAAGCTATTAAATCGTTTTTATGCTTGGTTCGGTTTGCGGACGAAACTTTCGTGATGATGACAATAAAAAAGTCACCTGAGGAGGGTGACCGAGTTGGAATAAATACTATTAAACGCTGGCCCGTGTCTTTCGAGTATGTCCAATAGACCGTGATGATCTGGCGAAGCATAAAGATGAGGTACCATGTCCGAAAACAATCTCACACGACGCAACATTCAGGCCCGCCGGCTTTCGGAGGAGCGACACACTCCATGTCCGTTTTGAGGGAATCCCACTCCTCCAAGTCAGGCCATCGGCGCCCAGATCCCAAGGTCAAAGACTATGCTCACAAAGTTCGCTGCTACTTTGAATACCCTGTGGGGTTGCTGAATACAGCGATCTTCTGGGATGGAGTGTTTCCTCGCCCAACTCGAGCCGTGGACCGTGGTTATGGCGCCGTTTAACCCAGGTTCTCGGCTCTTCCGTGATGTTTCTCTTTCCGATTCTAACCTGTCGAACGAGGAGCTGCATCGAACAAGAGGTTTCAAGCAAACTTCAAACATCAGACGAACTGTCAAAGGTTCGTAGCCAACTTGCAGGGGCAAGGCAGGAGCTCTGCGGCTTGTGAAGGACAACTGCGAGACAGAACACAGACTGTCCAACGTGCGGCTATGACGTTGGGGTGAACTTGAGTAAGGGCTAGAAGCGATGAAGAGAAAATTACTTTTTGAAGTGGCCCGATGCTTTGAAACTTCACACCGGACAAAGTGGGAAACAAGATGGGGAATCGACGAAGGACGTCCGCAAGATGCGTGTTTCATGTTCCTTCGAGGATGGGGAACAGACATCTTGGCGGTTTAGGCGCCAAGTTCTCCGTTCTCCAGGAGTTGAGCAGTTCACATCGACACGTATTCTGAACTCTGCGACGCTGCAATCGCTTCATACCGTCGTATATCGCTTCCGCGTCACCGTCTCGGGCTTCAATGAGTCGCTCGGTCAAACCTGAGTCAGCCGGCTTGCGCGGTTACCGGAGTCCCGAAAGGTTGCATGAATAGGATGTTCGGTTAAGATACACGCTTTTCCGTGACGAGAGCTCTTTCGGACCCCGAGTTCGGCTCCACCGCTTACAAACCCGGCAGCAATCAGGAGACTCAACGAGCCAGGTGCGCCGCGGATCTGAACGGCATCAACTCTCCTGAGGGAGAACAGGGGGCGCCGATGCGATACGATGCTAGAGACAAGAGACTCCTAAACCACGTTCTCGATTTGTATCCGACCAACGCTGCATTTCCAGAATTTGTCACATTATTAACCGTGTCAGTCGGAACAGGTAGAGTAAGGTTCGAGAGACTGCAATTGCCAAGAAGCCTGCTTCGGACACAACTATGAATTCCATCATTCTTACGATGAACTCTGGAAAACAGTTATTGATCAGATAACACGGGAGATGGCTGAAAGCTTTTCAAAGATGTGATGAAATCCCAGAGTTTCACGTGAAGTCTACGAAAGCGATTACTGGGTGCGCACTTGTTTAAGTTCATGCTGCATGAGTTCTAATTTGCTGTGGATCATTTTGAAGCACCCAATCTGATATACAGACAATGTTTGTCATATGAACGGGGCCCCAATGAAACCTTGCCCTCACTTCCAACAATGTTGTCGGCGTCCTTAATCACCCTGCGAGCGTCTTTCTACTGTCTTCCCAGCTCTCACATTTCTTGCAACTTTGGAGAGAAGTAAGACGACAAATAGGGGCCAGTCTCATTGTAGTTGTAAGAGACATAGGACAAGCCTCCCGGCTTAGAGTAGTCCCTCCCAGGTCTATGAGTCTGGTCAGCTACTGAGCGATGTCGGTGGCGAGAACGTGTCAACTCACAATTTAGCAGTTTCCATAGCTCCACGATGGAACTTTGTTGCGGACTCATCCCAACCCAAGTTCCTCAGAGCTTGCGTAAAGTTCTTCACTGTCTGATCATCGCTCCGTGAAGTCTGTCCCCATGGCAAATGAGCCTTGATGTCGATGCGCTCCGCGCCCGGCTTCAACTCGAATGCAAAGCATATGCCCTTGTGCAGATTTTGCGTATCTCGGGCGTCTTTGTGCTGATCCGGAACCATGCCCTCTGGCTCATCAAGCAACAAATGCCAGACTTTTCCCGCAGTCTCCACGCCCTTCAACGTCGCTTCGTCGGTCTGGGCCCCGCCGAGGGTGAAGACGTCTGCGAGCACTGACTTTGAGTTCGACGCTGTCCGAGCGTAGACCTTGACGCGCGCCTTGCTGGGGTCGATGCAGTCGATGGCCATCATCTCAACAACACATGGCTCTTTACAGTTTGCCAAATACTTTTGCAGCTTCGCGGCTGGCGCGGCAAGCTTGTCTCCGAATGGCCGCAGCTTTGGAATCATGTCGAATACGAGATCCGATGTAGTGGCTCCTGTCGCGAAGTGCTTGAGGACAGGAAAGAGATACGCCTTGAGGATACGCTTAGAGCGTTTCATGTCATAGGCAAGGAAGAGTTGCGGGATGCGCTTGATGAACGGCGGCATCTTTTGACGAGCGCTGACTGCTTCTTCGGGCGTGACGAACCATGCATTAATAATCTGCTCGTACCACCGCAGGTCAACCCCGGAAGAGACCTGGGAGAGAATCGGGATCATAGACCGGCCGATCTCTCCGGCGAAAGGATCCTCTTCCGAGCCAGCAGTGTCGCCAAGCGGCTCGAAAGTATAGCGAATGACGCCGTCGTCACCTTTGGTGAAGTTCCAGGACGGCTCAAACGTTGAGCCGTCATACGTGAGAAGAGGCCTAACTTTGGCTTTCGGTGTTGGAAGTCCGAAAGAAGGGACTACAACATCGCGAAAGACGCGCAAGTGATCTGCCTTCTCTTCAGATGTATAAGACTCAGCGCTGTTGAGTAGGCTGTTGAGAAGCGGCGCGCATCTGTCCCACCACCATCGATGTGCCGGGTTTTGCGGAGGGTCGATCGGAATCGTACTGCCATTTACAGAAGAAAAGGCCTTGTACTTGTTTGGGGACCTCAGTGGCGTCCCAAATTCGCCTTGTGCAGGGCTGAGGGTGACGGCTGGTGTCATATTGAGGGATGGTGGTTATCGAACTAAGATTTAGATTAATTAGACGAAGGTGTTAGGCTTTATCAGAGCCGGATGAAGGTTAAATGATATAGATTTTTTGATCTTGACGTATTCTTTAAGACTTCGGCAAGAAAGTAATGTGTTTACCCTGAGCTGATATGGGAGCACCCTAATTTAAAGGCCAACATCGTCTCCATTCCGGCAGGCTTCAACTCGACAGGCAGCAGATTGGGAGTTTCGGAACCCGACGCTCGCGACGTATCCTGTCATGTATCTCGTGCGTATGGACATCTGTCTGAGGCGGAAGAGCCGGTTTGTGGCTTTGTCCGGCAACGTCAGCTCCATGTAGTTACATCCCGGCCTCTGACCTGCGGACGTCCATGGATAAGTCGACGGCTTTCGGGCCCTTGCCCATCGCGAGATCAACAAACCCGAAGACATCGCAAGCATAAAGTTGCTCTCCTTGTCATCAAGTCAGGGTGACTGGCGGTCGTGTGCTTTCTTACACCACGGAGTCATTCGAAACTGGCAAGGGCACTTTGGGTGTTTCGACTCACGCAGATCAGGCGAAACAAAAAAAAACCAGACTTAGCAGGAATGATTCCGCCAGCGAGACATTTACAAGTACGAATCCGAGCAGGGCAGCCGCCAACGGCGAATCACTGGTAAAATTTGCTTGTTTCTTGGAGCTAGCCATTTGCCGGCCATCAAAGCTTTGCCCGGAGTGGCCGGACTCGGCAGCTTCAACACAACCTTAATCAACATGGTCATCAGATGGAACCCCGCTACAGGCATTCCGCGACTTGATAATGCTACCAAGTCTTCCGTGCCCATTGGTAGTCCGAGAAGGCGACTTTGGTCGACGTAGTTGCCCATGAATCAATCACAAAGCCATGGCGATTCGGAGATCGCTACCGGCCCGGCGAAGCTGATGGTAACATGGTAACTCTGTCGCCACAACACCATTTCAAGTAATTCGAAGAGAAGCGACCTCTCCTTGAACGGACCCCCCCTCGTAGACAGGGGTGTGTGACACTAGTCAGCCCGTGTCGAATGAGACTGCTCACGTCCGCCGCGACGACATATACGGAGGCAGTTTGTGGAGACCGGGATCCGTTCTCGTCTGGCTTCCGGCAATAGCTCATCCTGAGCTCTTAAGCTGAGAAGCATTCGAACTTTGTTGATTTGGAGTCTGCTTGGTTAAAAGAGCTGCATTCCTTCTGGTCAATCAAAGTTCACATCCCTTCTCTATCCACATTCAATACAATATAATCGCAAGTTCAGGCTTACCAAAACTCCTTTCTCTCTACCGTCCCCCAACTAGCAACCGAAAAGGAACATTGACAGCAAGATGGCACCTAGCGTGACCAGCACAGAGAACGGCTCGCATCCCTCCAACGGGTCGGTGCCAGCCCCACGGTTCCTCCCTCCTGGTATCTCCGTCGAGAAGTTCCAAGACTTCGCATCTAGTCTCCAGAGGACGGTAGGAAAGGAGAACCTCCAGATCATAACTCAGGATACCCCGTTGGAAGATGGTGACTACCTCACGATCGACTGCCAGACACACGACATGCACCACTTATACGACCGAGAGGAGTTTGTTGGCAGCGCTCTCATCCACCCAAAGAACGTGGCCGACATCCAAGCCGTCGTCGCGCTTTGCAACGAGTTCCTTGTCCCCGTGTGGACGTACAGCAAAGGCCACAACATCGGCTATGGTGGTGCCGCCCCCAGAGTGTCGGGAAGCTTGGTCATGAACCTGGGAACCCACATGAACCGCATCATCGAGGTCAACGCTGAGGATTGCTATTGCCTCGTCGAACCGGGCGTGACTTACCTCCAGATGCAAAAGTACCTTGACGACAACGGTCTGCGCGACAAGGTCTGGCTGGACTCGCCCGAGCTCGGGTACGGCTCCATGATCGGCAACGCACTGGACCACGGAGTCGGTTTTACCCCCTATGGCGACCATTGGATGATGCACTGCGGTATGGAAGTTGTGCTCGCCAGTGGCGAGGTCGTCCGCACCGGCATGGGTGCCATGCAGAGCCCCGAGGGCCGCAAACAAGCTGCTCAGGGCGTACCTCCTCAGGATCAACATCAAAACGAGTGTTGGCAGCTTTTCCCCTACGGATTTGGCCCCATAAACGACGGTATCTTTTCTCAGAGCAACAATGCCATCATCACCAAGATGGGCATGTGGGTGAGTTGAATCGAAACATCGCTGATGAGGAGGAACAGCTTGACTGATCGATACACAGCTCATGCCTGCCCCGCCTGGCATCACTCCATTCATGGTGACCTACGAAAGGGACGAGGATCTCGAAGCTGTCGTGGATATCATCCGCCCACTGCGTGTTGTAAGTCGACGTCCCATCTCTACCATACCCCTTGCTTTTGAGTCACTATTGACCGGCTTCGCACAGAACATGGTCCTCCAAAACGCCGCCAGTCTTCGCCACATCTCGCTCGATGCATCACACTACCACCCTCGTACAGAGTACACCGACAACCCAGACATGCCTCTCACAGAAGAGCAATTGGATGCGGCGGCGAAGAAGGTCAACTTGGGACGTTGGGTCTACATTGGAGCTGCCTACGGGCCGGAGCCGATCCGCAAGGCACATCTTGAGATTACCAAGCGAGAGATGACCAAGGTCCCCGGCAGCAGATGGTTCCTGCTCGAAGATCGCAAGGAGGAATTCAGCACCCTGCACTGCCGTGCTGATACCATGAGGGGCCTGCCAACCTGGGATGAGCTGCGATGGTTGAACCAGTAAGTGGGCGCGCGTAACCTCGAACGCGCACAGTCACTAACATGGCAAACAGCTGGATCCCGAACTGCACGTTCCTTTCGTTTTCACCCATCTCCAAGGTGGACGGAAAGTCGGCTATGCAGCAATACACCATGGCCAAGAAACGCTTTGCTGAGGCTAAGCTCGACTATTTTGGTATTCTTAGCATCGGCATGCGGGAAATGCGTAAGTCGCCAAGCTTCCTCCTTCCAGTCACGCATAGCATGATGGAAATTGACTCACACGTGGCCACACAGACAACATTGTATGCATCGTATACAACCGGGAGGACCCTGACATGCGTCGCCGTGCGCAGTGGCTCGTCCGCACCATGATCCAGGACTGCGCCGACAACGGCTGGGGCGAGTTCCGCACCCACGTCGCTTTGATGGATCAGATCGCCGACACGTACGACTTCAACAACCATGCGCTTAGCAAGCTGAACCAGACGATCAAGGACGCACTGGATCCCAACGGCATTCTGGCCCCCGGAAAGAGTGGTGTCTGGCCCAAGAGCTACGACAAGTCGAAGTGGGCACTCCAGAAGGACTACATTAAATAGAGCATGGCCGATTGCAGAAGGGAAATGTGGTAGCAGTAGGGGAAGAGCATTCTTGGCACAGCAGTCATTTATTAAAACTACACTATTCAATATTCCTTTGCATCTATGAGGACTAGTTTCCAGGCCTCACGGTGTCAAATGTGATTTGCTACGCGATTTGGTTGTTCAGTTGAGGTTGTAGGGTACATCCAAGCGACCGCTTCATCTGTTTCATGACTGGGACAAACCGTCCTAATGATCTAGAACAATGGTGCGAGTTGTTTCGGTTCTTATCGTCTCAGCCGGATTACAAAAACGGTTTTGAACTTCTAGGGATGTATAATCGGCGATTAGGAATCGTTGTTCAACCCAGGTAAAAGACCTGGTACAAGCCCTGATGGTCTAGCGGTATGATTCTCCCTTAGGGTGGGAGAGGTCCCAGGTTCGATCCCTGGTTAGGGCCCATTGCTTTTGCTCATCTTGGCCTTCCGATGAATGATGTAAACAACTGGATGATGGTGAGTGGGTTTGGTTATTTCACTAGTTTTGCGCCTTATTCCTATCGCGGAGGCAGCCTCAATGCGTGGCTTCCAAGTAGAATGCAGTCCGTTGTCATGGCCTTAATTACAACGAAATATATGTGCGATCTTTCTTTGAACTTTGAATTTGTCTGACTGGAATGACGAGGGAGTTAAACAGTCTGATCTTCTTATCTAGTTGGTATCTTTGCTTGATGCTCGTTACTAGCACTGAGTAGTGACGTATTTCTTCAAAGCCAATCGCTGGAGGACAGGCATGAACCTATGTGATCCCAGTTTCAGCTCGTTGCCAATCTTTTTCCATGCCGCCGGACTCGGACACAGGCTGTCTTCGGATGAGACGCAGGCTTGGGCGCAAGGATGCGTGGAATGTTCTATGCGCTAACATTGGCTGAAACGTTGTTTCGGCATTGGACAGAGTCTCGTAGACTTTCCAGGTTCGAACTCTTGCACAGATGCCGCCTTAGTCTTTCTCTGAATGGCTTACCATGGTCTCAGCCGTCAGGGATGTGTGCCCGACAGTCGTGCCCGAATGTCGCTCACGTCGACACTGTAGCTGACGCCCCGGGCATCTGGGGAAAAGGTTTATGACGCGAAAAGGTAAACTGCTGTGCTTTGCATAGTTGTAATGGAGCGTGCATATCAGCTGTGATGATAGATAAGGTCTCGAGTTCTCCCGTGTAGCAGTGCTATTGGGTTTGAAGCGTTTGGTCCTTCTAAACTTCTAACTAACAATCTGTCATTGAACTGACATCTCAGTCGTTGGAAAATCGACATGTCCAAGGAGTCTGTGAATCCGACCATCGCCCTCGTTACGGGGGCTAACCAAGGCATCGGGTTTGAGATCGCAAAAAGGCTTGCATCCGAACACCCAGATTACCATGTCTACATGACCGGACGGCGGCAAGACGCCATCGAAGAAGCGGCTGCAAAGCTTCAAATGGCGGGGCTCAACGTCGAGCCTTTGGCACTTGACATCACCTCCGACGACAGCATAGCATCAGCCGTAGGAAAGGTGCAGGCCGAATTCGGCCACCTCGACGTCCTCATCAACAACGCCGGTATCCTGGCGGGAAAACCAGAGGACTCGATCAGGCAGAGGTTTGCCACCGTCTACAACACCAACGTCTTCGGCTCCATCGCGGTCACGGATGCCTTTATGCCGCTTCTACACAACTCTACCAAGACCCGTCGCGTCGTTTTCGTCAGCTCCGGCCTCGGGAGTCTTGCCGTTCGAACGGACTCGAAACTGGAGTTTCCGGTCAAGGATTTAATGGAATACGGCTCAAGCAAAGCAGCACTCAACCACGCAGCAATGACTTTTGCTTCGAGGTTCAGAGACGATGGTTCCTGGAAGTTCAACGTTTGTTGCCCAGGCCACTGCGCGACCAACATGAACGGCTATGATGGCCCTGATGAGGCATCGCTTGGGTCTATCCAAGCAGTCAAATTAGCAACCCTGGGGCCCGATGGAGTAACGGCATCCTTTTCGAACAGGCATGGGCCGGTGCCGTGGTGACGAGATGAGAAGCAACTGAGGGCGCGTTGTTTGTTGGAGGAGCTGATGCCTGTCGTGAATCGCGGCACCACAAGAGCAGCCGTGGCCCATCTCGAGACGGCGTTCTGCGGATAATGATATAGGGGAGCTTCATCCCACTCGGAATCAAGGTTAGAATATAATGCTATTGCTGACATAATTCGTTTGCGTTGGCCGCTTCTGCCGAATCGAGCTTTGCTGCAGCGCTAATGCGGTCCAAGACTTTTCTCCTTTTCTTTCGCTTCCGAGACTGTTTGCGCAGGGGCTCGACGAAAGAGCAGTCATTGGATGCTGAGATGTCATCACGCCTCAAAAAGGGCGCATCTGAAGTTTCCCCGCTTCACAAGACCGTGGCAGAAACGTCGAGACTCGACATGCATGCGCCTCTCGCAAGCCTTCGGCATTAGAGTCGCAGGTTTTGACGAAAGAGTCAGCGCAAGAATATCAGCAAGAGAGCCTGTAGATCATGGAGAGTCCTGCCAGACGGCCCTATCGAGCTCATGCCACTGTGGTGAGACTCAATACATCGTTTTCCTGACGTTTCCGCACACAATGCCTCCGCCGCGGTCGCCGAAGGACAAGGTACCACGATCTCACCAAGAATTCTACCGATGCAATTGCACCACATGTCAAAAGGCCGGGTTCTTCCACATGCGCCTCGCCTCGTCCCCGGACGACTTCCTACTGCTGAAGCCTCTCAACCCGTACCAAGACCTTGGCGACTACGCAGTCTACAAGAAAGACCTGCACTTCCTCTTCTGCAAGACCTGTGGCATGAGGTGCTTCATCTTGATGGGCCAAGGAGAGGTGAAAGAAATTGACTTGCAGGCCTTGGGGGTCAAGAGCAGCAAGAAGGAGCATGAAGGAGACGACGATGATGGAAGCAGTGCTTTGACCAAAGTCTGGAGGCCGAAGAGAGACGGCTGGCATGAAGGGAAGAAGTTCGGCAGTTATCTGAGTGTGAACGGGTATTCGGTCGACGCCGGCCAAGACGGCTTCGATTTACGTGAGATTACGGAGAACAAGTGGGTTGGTTATCTTGACTGGCTCGAGTTGCATTCGGAGGAATCACGGGGTATTCGATTCGATCGACCTTGGGAAGGCGGCGCTTATTGACTTGTTTGGATTCTCAAACCCCGTCAAGATAGGGGATTGAATATTTCGAAGTGGAGTCAACCCGGCGAGGGATCGCGTTGCAGGGGTTGGTCGGGATATGAATCGCTCTGCGTCCTGACGCCCATAAGAGGATTCCGACCCTTGGTATCCACAAAGGGAACAGGACACGGAGTTCCTCTCCTCCGTAGCATTGTTTGGTAAATCTCAGTCGGTAGCTTGGACGTGCGATTTCAATTTGACTGACTTGTGGCTCCGTTGCCTGGCCGCGTGCCTCGGACCCGTGAGATGGCCGAGGAAATATCGTTGCGGAGGTCTGCGGTCCGCGTCCGGGCGACTGCCGCGGCGCCCATCGAGGCTGAGCGGAGGTCATCGGGTCCCAATCACGACGGCGTGGTGTAATGGACTTCCTGCCGTCAAACCGCCGAGAGCATCAGTGAAAGTATAAAACCGCGTTTTTCTTATCGTTGGACCAAAGCTGTGTTTGAAGGACGAACGCGACGGAACCACCTCTCGGTGTCAGCTTGAATAGGAGATACCCTGTGCTGCATGCAAGCTACACAAACCCACCTGCAGTCCACAGGGGCTCGCCTAAATGGTGTATATAAGTCGAGAGAAATCGACGGGCATCAGCTGGACCTGGTGTTAACCTTTCCTCGGCCGCCTCGCTTCATATAATCATATCACGTCTCGGGTTTCAAACCTTGTCAGCATAACACCGTCCGCTGTCCACTTTGCACCTCACGAAAATGGCCAGCCGCAGCGTCAAGGTCGCAGTGACCCAGGCCGAGCCCGCGTGGATCGATCTCCTCGCTGCTGTGGAAAAGACATGCAAGCTCGTCGCAGAGGCCGCATCGAATGGGGCCCAACTTATAGCCTTTCCCGAGTGCTGGATTCCCGGATATCCACTGTGGATTTGGAGCCGCCTCGTCGACTTCGACCTCAACGTCCGTTACATCAAAAACTCCCTCCAACTCAACTCTCCCGAGATGACCGCCATTCAAGCCTGTGCCAAGGACAACAACATCGCCGTCTCCCTGGGATTCTCGGAAAACGACAACAACTCTCTCTTCATAGCGCAGGCCCTGATCGGCCAAGATGGCGAGATCAAGGTGCACCGCCGGAAGATGAAGCCGACGCATATGGAGCGAACCATCTTTGGTGACGCGTCCGGCCACTGCCTGAAGAGCGTCGGCGACCTGTCCTTTGCCCGGGTTGGTTCCCTCGCGTGCTGGGAGCATATCCAGCCGCTGCTCAAGTACAACACCATCGCACAGCAAGAGGATATTCACGTCGCAGCATGGCCGAGCGTCACCCCTCACTCTGGCGGTGGCCCAGACATGTGGTCAATGAGCGCAGAAGGTTGGTCATGAAGTTCCGAGACATCGTTTCGAACACACGACGCTGACCAGACCGTGAAGGCTGCCAGACACTCTCCCGCACGTATGCGATCGAATCAAGCGCCTTTGTTCTCCACAGCACGGCCCTCATCACCAGCAAAGGCATCGAGACGCACAACAGCTCCGGCGGCGCCATCATGTGCGCCCCCGGCGGCGGCACTTCCGCCGTCTTCGGCCCCGATGGTCGGCGCCTGACGGATCCCGTTGATGAGACGACGGAGACCATCATCTACGCCGATTTGGATATGGATGCGATCTGCAGGGCAAAGATGTTTGCGGACTGCACGGGACACTACGGCCGACCTGATCTTCTGAGGCTCAGCGTCGACAAGGAGATCAAGACCTCGGTGAGGTCGGACGGGGACGTCACAAAGGTGCCGAAAGAGGAAGAGGTAGTGTTGGTTCCTTAGATTGTGTGCGGAGTTTAGGATCCGGGAAGAGCGTTTAGCGTAAAATAAGAATCCATTCAAGCATGCCGAAGACATTGCGAACTTCAGCGCGGGCTTGATTTTATCCAAATCGTGACTTGAACGACCGTCGAGCTCAATTTTGATGGAATTATAGCAAGTTCATGATACCATCCCACGTCCAGATTCGAAGAGCCCCTCTCCTCTTCGGTTTTATTCACAAACCACTATTGCTAGACAACCAGTTGAAATTCTCACAGTCCGTCAGGCCTTGAAATGCCTGAATGAAGTCGACGGAGCCGGCAGGGTTTGCACGGTCGCCGTCTAATGCAGAAACATCAAGGGCTCCCAGGGATGCGAAAGAGGCCATACCCAGAGTGCTGAAATCCGCTGGCTGTGCATCTGCTGCCGCCGCACCGTATTCGTCCCATTCATACTCCAACTGAACATGGTTGGCGTTGCTCTGGTCCGGTTCTCCTCTCCCGTTTCCCCTCGTAGCATGTCTGCCGGATTCCCTCTCGGCTTCGGGTGCCGCAGGCTCGATCTGATAGCTAAATTCGATAGGCAACGCTCTCATGACACCCCACCGCTGTGCCAGCACGCGGATGATCTTTATGCTCTTGATCGCACGCACCGGCCACGATACTTGTAATTCACGCAGGAGCTCGAGGCATTGTCGAAGCCAGTAAGTGCTCTGGTGCCGGAGCGCCGGAGTCCAGCTTGTGGCATTCATCAGATGCACAATGGCTGCGCTGAGGAGGTGGTGGACCATGACCGGATTCGGAGAGGTGTCAAAACCGTGCGCTCGGCGATACATGCGCACGAGACGGGACGTTGTCGTCGCCGCCGTGGTGAGGGAGCGAAGAACGAGGAGCATAAACTCGGAGTTCTGGCCGGTGCCGTTTCCGGTCGAAGAGGGCGAGGAAGGCTGGGAAATGGCAGCGAACATGCGGAGGAAAGGAGGCATAGTGATGAGGATCGTCATCTGGTACGCGAGGTGGAACTGAAGAACGGGCTTCGGCGTCGAATCGCCAGACAGATGGAGCCGGTCGTCTCGGGAGCGGAAGAAGGCGCTGAGGGCATCTTGACTTGCGACGAGGATGCGCACTTGCTGCGGTATGGGAAGCGCTTCAAAGGTTGTTGAGAAGCTGAGATCGGGTCAGTTGCGTGGGCTCGACTCGGAAAGACTGAAAAGGGCGAGACCTACACCTGGTCCATGTACTGGTCATGCAGATACCAGAGTTTACACTGCCACGCAAAAGATATCTGTGCCAGGTCTGCTGTCGAGCTCTCAAACGTCGAACCGAAACTAGGTACGTTGACCCTCCTCCATGGCAGTGCACAGTTGCGGCCCAGGATGGAGATGGCAGTCCGGTCGATAATGTAGAACATCCAAAAGGTCCTGATCTCCTGCTCTGTGGCCTCGAGCTGTCTGGCCCCGCACTCCTGTAATGCCAAGACGTGCAGTCGAAGATGCACGCACATGCCAGCGGCCATCGAGATAAACATCCATCCGAAGTGGTCTCGGCCCAAGGCCAGAGACCGCCAGGACATCATCGAGAGACCTTGGATGACCTTGACCGTGGGGTTCTGCCGACAGCAGGTGAACACGAGGCTTTCTGCGAATTGTGCGAACGCGTCTCCTATAATCACCGAATCAGGTCGTCGCGAGAACGCCGTCCCTGTGGCAATAACGGCGCTATGCAAGAAGGCTTCATCTGCAGCCTGGTAGGGGTAGCTCTGGAGGAAGTCAGTCGTCGTGTACGGCGTGAACTGATGCTCTCGGTTGATGTTCTGGAGAAAAAGGTCTGCCATTTCGTGCATGAGATCTTTTTGCCCGCAGTAGGCGAGGACTTGTTCCGAGGGGACAACCTGATGCGTCGGAGGGGCCGGTTGCTGTACGGGCTCGACGGAGTAGCGAGACCCGGTGGCGGGATCGTCGATGATGGTTACCCCGTCGCCCACGTTTGTCCTCCAAAGCATCACACAAAGCTCTTCCATTGCGACCTGAGACCTCTCCTGTGTGTTTGCATCTTTGCCGGCACCGCCGCCGCTGTATTCGAGGGGGACGGCATTTCTGGCGTCAGTTTCGGCACCAATGGTGCCGAGGCCTTCCGAAGCATCGTCTCCGTCAAGGCTTTCGCTGAGCGTGTCATCAGGCTCTGCTGATTGGGATGTACGGTCACTCAGAGGCACCGCTGGCGACGCCTCCTTCTCAGCACCCTGCTTTTCCAGAGCCAAGAGCAGGGACTGGACTTGCGCCTCAAGGGCTCTGACATAGTCTTCGTCCCAGTATTTCCGCCTGGAGGATTCCGTTAGCTAAATTACGCGTTGGGCTGTCCTTCTCCTCCCCCCACGGAGTAGGGTGGCATGTTGGCGGTGACACACTTTCTGGGACGTTGCTCAATGTAGACGCATTCCCTATTCTGCCGGCTGCACAACGAGCATGCGGGGCGAGCTGCATCACACTGCCGAGGGGAACACTGGTCAGTCACGGTGGTTCAGGAGGATCAAGACTAGCAGGGAGCCCGGAATTCGTCCCCGTGGGGTTTACAGCAGAGGAGACGTCCGGCGTGTCCCACGGAACCTACTTTTCGCTTCCCCGCCCTGCACCGGTTACAAGCGAAGCTTGTCGGTTTCTGGGACATGGCGTGCTGGAGGGGGGGTTGGACGATGGCTCAACTCTTTCGGCGAAGCGCAGCAGAAACCTCTCACCCGCTGGTCCACGCACCTGCAGGCGGTTGAGTAAGGGGGTTTGCGAGACCTGGAAGGCTTGATTCGTCGCGATGTCCCCGCCAGAGGGGCAATCGGACGGCTCACGTCGCGTGTCGTCGTCTTTATCTGCGGAGTGGAGACCTCCGCAAGGTAAGGGAGCGGGTGCGGAGATGGGATGGTATGTCAAAGAGAGCATCGGCGGATATGAGGGGGTTCTAAGACATTCTAGGGCCCCCCGGGGGTGATGGCAACCCTGATATGCTGAGTGGCTGCGGAAGTCGGAAGATTTTCCGACGTGCACTACCTGCATCCGGTCCGAGCCAAAATCAAACCACAAGCCCAACCGCCGTTCTCAAACCTGCGGCTCAGGAATATTCCTGTTGTGACGATGTATCGGACAGATTCAAGGTAACTGGAGAGGCCCAATCTGGGGACCAGAATGAGCGAGTCATGGCACTGGGACCACCAGACACCGACTTCACCCGACCAGCGAGCCGGAGCCATTCATCAGGGGTTAGGAGGATGCCATTTTCAAAAGACTTTGGGCAATGATGTTAACCACCGGATGCTAGGATTGCGCCGCCACTTCGTCAGTCGCTCGAACCTGCCGCGTATGCAGACATAGAATACTAGTCCAGCAGCGGGATTGAACCATTGGGACATCTTCATGGCCGCAGTGTTGAAAATGTTAAAAGGTATGCCTCGCACGAATGTCCAGGCCCGCTTCTAGAATCCCCGTCTCACGCTGAACGTCTCTTGAGTCTAGTAATAATGTCGCAAGACTACAGTCTAGCAGCCGTCTTTGTACTGAGCCAGAAACTCACTTTCATTGGTCATTGTGATGCTGTTTTGGTTGCCTCCGTCTCTCAGACAGCCCTCGAGATGGTCGACTTGAAAAACTGCGGGTACACTTCGCGCAGCTCACGCAGATGCCGGATCTGGAATTGGGATGCCTTGGTCGCTGGCACAGGCAGCCCCTCCTCCACCAGATGTGCTGCTGTCCAGCCAAGCTCTGATGCACTTTTGCAGTTGTCATATGAGTCATCTAACGGTTGGGAGTCACACTCTGTTAGCGAGGATTCCAAGCCGCAGGACCAGGCACGATCCAACTCACCAACGAAAAAGCAGTCTTCGGCCCTTTCTACCCCGGCCTCGTTCATGGCCTTCTGGAACATCTCCTTCGCCGGCTTGCACACGAACGGGAACTGGGCGTAGTCGCAATACGTCAGGCCCTCGAACAGGTCCTCGACGCCCAGAAGCCGTACGACACGCCTGCCGTGGTTGACGTACGCGTTCGTGAAGAGCCACATGGTGACTCTGCTTTTATCAACGTCTTCCAGAAGCTGGCGGAGCTCGGGGTCGGGTTTCAGGATATCCTCCAGAGGCAAAGCGTCGTCCACTTTGGCGTTGTAGTCGAGGGGGTCTATCTGGTGGTGGCGGACGAGCCCTTCAATAGCGAGGCCGTAGGTTTTGTAGTATTCTCTGGTCAGCCTCGACGCTTCTTCCTCGGACAGCGAGAGGTGCGTCACAAAGTACTGGTCAATGAGCTTGGCCATCAAGTCATGAATCCTGTGGCCTTGTGGTGGCAGTCAGCTCACATGTGCAACCGTTCAAGGCTCCCGCCCTGGGAGACGACGGCTGACTCACTCCTCGAGTAGAGGCAATTGTCGATGTCGCTGAGACGACGTTAGCGCTGGGACGTGAGATTATTGCAGGCCCCCGATTTACAAGAAGAAAACAGGTTTGCCTGCTGCGGCTCCCTGGGCCGATCCGTTCTCCATGGCGTCTTTTCGCGCAACTTCACAGCTTCCTCCGTATTTGCTAGCCCAGCGGTCTCGGATTGGCTGTCAATGGTGTTTCCTTCAGAAAAGCTGTCAAGTGGATACGAAATTTGTGAAAGTCGACGAGGTGTTTCCAGCGCCTAAATATGAAATGCACCAGAGACCACCTACCGCACTGATTGGGTTTAGCGCTGTTGCGGCATTTGCCCCGTGAATCATTGACTGGAGCGGGAGACCCACTGGGGCTCGGTATTGTTCCCTTTGTACGCGCTTAGATGCGAGAAGCTGCGAGTTTGACATGTCTCGGATTCAACCTTCAATGTACTCCTGGTGGGTTTATAGGTAACTATCTTGGATCCTTCAACTGCTGTACGGGCTGGTTGGTGTAGCTTGCGGCTACGTCGGAGGGAGATGCGTTGGCCAGAGTCTATGACGCATTCCGACATCGGTGGCTTTAGGCCTGGGCATCCGGCGGGTATCATCACCAAGGGTCAATTGGACTATGCGGCATAACCCTCTCAGATACATTTGAGTGAGGGCGCATAGTTGTTTGCATGCGACCGGAGCAACTGGTTCTGCCGATGATATGTAAGGCTTAGCTCGAATCCTCGCCCGCGGCTTCGATTTCGCTTGGTCACCCGGACAAGGCAAGCCCGGTCAACTTTACTGCTGAAATTGTGCGGAAGACTTGTCTATCGCCAACGGTCAATCGGCTCGTTTGTTGAAGAGTTTCTGCGTTTCGAAAACGAGAAAGGCTCGGCATTGAGGTTATGGGTGGCAATCGCATCGCGATTTGTTAGTTGCTTGACGTGGCGAAGGACTGCAGTTTGCGATGAACTCACTTCACTACTTCAACTTATCGACGTGGCAAGCCCCCGCTGGTTTAGGATCCACAGAGTGGGCATTTCAGTGATCAACTGCTAAGCAACTGATTGCCGGTGGCAGCAACATTCTGATCCGTCTCTTGATGCTCTTGGCCACTGCTTGGCCACACAATCAGTAGGCGAAGGAAGACGGATATAGCACAGTACCTTTCGTGAGCCACAGAAGCGGGCGCACAAATGTAAACTTCTCAATCCGGCACCATGACCCCTGCAAAGTTGGTGGCACAGCACGTTCACACATGCCTTGACCACGAATACCGCGCTAGACTTCGTCGCTGCACTACGCATGCTCAAGATCGACCCAAGCTGAAGCCTCGAAGGCTGCCGGTGGATACGTGGTTCTCTTAGGCGAAAATCGAACTCCGACGTATGAAGCCGGTGCAGTTGACGGGGCTAAATATGCCGCAGTGTGAGATCTCTGCGACTGCACCCCGCTGGTTCGTCTTGCAAGGTGCATAGTAACCTGCGCCACCCAATAGACAGACAGCGTCCGCGCGCGTGTCGGTAATTGCTGTCATCGAATCTCACCAAGCGACTGGCTCCGCGTATTGACATCTGGAGCCTAGGTCGTTCGACAGAAACTTGAAGAATCTCATGCTGGGGCATGTACGAGCTACCCGCCCTCAACGGTGGGGGCAGCAGTTCAAGCAGATCTCTGGTGTGTTTAGCAATGGCTCACCTAATCCTAGTCTCGTGACGGTTGAAGGAATGGCACGTCAGCTGGGTACATTACACCACTTCATACCGAAAGTGGCCAACTTGTCACACGGATACGCCCGAGGACACAAATGTTTTGCCGCATGTGGACAAAACCTGTCATTTCATGTCAGCCGTGAGACTCTGCTCTGGTGCTGTGCCACTCTGTACGACACATCTCTCTATCTAAGCGACGCGCCTGGTGCGCATCAGCTGCTGCGGCGCGAACCCCTGCGACGCGTCATTCTCACGGCCACCCTCAGGTTGACACGGTATGTGAACGTCGCGGCGGCTTAGTCAACATCTAATGCCATCTAATTCACACTTGTTATCCCATTTACAGGCTCACATATCCCTCTCTCTTGACGGAAGCCTGCATTACCTCTTGAGCTCTGCCCCTGCGCGACGAGGACGCCAGGTCCTGTCGAAAAGAATAAAATATCGCTTGGTTTTCGCCGCTGGATTCTCCACGCAAGCTCACACGTTCAACTTCAAATCCTGCGGATACCCACGACAACTTCTTTAAAGAATCTAACACACCAAGTTGCGCCACAAAAGCAGAAGCCGGGACCTTTCGTGTACGATTTCAACAATCTGGTCTGTATCGTAACACATGTAAGATATAAAGGTTAAGGCGCATCCACAGGATTCTGCTAGAGACTGACGAACAAAGTTTGTCTTTCAGCTCCGAGTTCGTAGTAATGACAGACACGATCCCCTCGCTATCCACGAGGGACACAATGATGAGTGAAGACACTCTGGTGGACCTGTCTGAGGCGATGCAGTCATCTACAGTACCGCTCTGCCGAGTTCAATCCGGAGGTGTGGGTATGCTAAGCCAGAGAGGGTTGGAGGCCCCGAAAATATTGGTTAGACTGTTGTTTCTGTGGTTCAATCTTCTTCTTCTCCCTCTCTTCGGGTGGAACGTTGCCAGCACGACGCTGTTCCTCTTTATGCGAGGTCTACCACTCGGGCGGCAGCTCGAAGGTTTTCTAAGGTTGTCATACCATGTGGTAAGACTGGAAATGGATAGCTCCAAGTCTTTCGTGGGTACTGTTGGAATATGAGAATCGTACGTCACTCACTACTAGCCGCATTGTTACCATTGCGGCCTACAAATACAGCGGATACTAAGCTTGGGTTTTTGTGTTCACTATTATCGTTCAATACACAGAAACATGCCAAGTTTACGTGGAAAAGCGCAAGTGTTGAAATATCAACTTATCCGCTTGTTGACTAATGTGTGCAATACATCGCTCATGCTTCCATGTTCACATGCAACTTGTGGCATACCGTCACCTAGTCGCTGAAGATCGACAACTTCGACTAACCGTTCACCAGCTGAGCTGGTTCGTCTCATAACCTACAAGCTTAGGCATGATTTACGAGCACTGTCGAACATTTGAATCAAGAATACGAATGCCCAGCCTGCCTGGAGTGAAACAGGCAACACACCTCTGGCAAGCCTTTCTCGGAAGGTCATCCGACCTAGAGCGCTACTTGACAGACCGCGAATGTTTCAACTATTGAAAAAGGACACTCGAGGTACGCGTCCACGGCCCAAGTCCATATCGAAACGGACAAAGAATCACATGATTAGACGTGCGTCCATCAAGCGCTCAAAGCCACTTGCGGTTCTGGGCAGTTGGGCCCTTGATATCTTGTCCCGGCAAATTTGTCTCAACTACTCCGCGGTCGGCGATGCCGACTTGTACTGTACTCTCAAAGCTCTAGTATGAGGGAATCATGGTGTTGCTCACCAATTCTGCCCGGTCACGGAGCCCTGCCATCATGTGTCCGCGTGTCACGGGCTCATGCCAAGCCATACGGTTCTTTTCAAGTCCCTTGTAGGTTTGTTGTATCCCCCGTTCACGACCGTTTTTAAGTCTTAGTCTTTAGTACTTTGATAGCAGGGCAATCCTATGCAGGGCAGCCGGGCGACTTGGGCTTACAAAGGCAGTCGGAAGACACAATGGCAGTGTCGATGGGTGTGTGTAGTAGTTTGAATGGCATGATCGGCAAGATAAAGCCGAGCTTTCGGTCGATTTATAACTTTTAAGAACTTTGATTGAATTCTAATCATGACTAAAAAAATTCGAAGAAAGGACGGATCTGCACATGTATGTCTATGTAGCGGCATCCTGGCTCCGAAAAAGGGTATTGCTTCTGACATGGCTCGCAACAAGTATCAAATCCAACATCGCTCGGCATCAGTATTTTCGTTCTTCTATCCAGCGACCACTTAAACAAGTCTCCAGCCTACTGGATCGCTGGTGCCATTGTGACGACGATCCAACGCACCGCCGACTTCTCATCCTTCAGGGGCGTCCAATGCGTCATGAACCTCTCGTCCCCGCGGAAGAGGGCGCTGCGCCGAGTTTGGAGACGTACCTCCACGCTGACGGGCGCGCCAGCACGGATGCTGTTGCGCACCCGCGACTTGTAATCGGACTGGTGGTTCACCATGTTCTGTTTGAGGAAACGGAAGACCTCCTGCCCAGCGACCAAGCCGACGGTGTTGTTGGCGGGATGAAGCATGTCCAAGACGCCCTCGGAGTAAAATCTGATTACGAACGAGTCGTAGCTCACGACCAAGTACTGTCGGCGGCATGTCAGCAAAGCTCATGCTCATGTGGTTGCGGTACATCTGATCTCGCTTACCTTGGAATACGCAGTGTAGAATTCTTTCATCTGCGCGTTCAAATCTCTGCCCTCCAACTTGTGAAGCAACTTGCTCTCCATGCCCGGATCCACCGCAGACCCGCTTGGCCCGTGATAGTCTACCTTGACTCCAAGAGCCTTCAAGAAGGCCTTACGCGCAGATGGTGCCGACCCGGCTCGGTGTAACGGTGGTGGTGGTGCCTTGGGGACATCCTGAACATCGTCATTGCTCGAAGCCGACAGCACCCTCATCACGTCCGCATTGCTGTGAATGGTCGTAGAGCAGTTTATCTGACCGCCAATGAAGAATTCAAGCTTTCCTGATTCGTTGTAGAGAGGAGCTATTGTGCAGCAACGTGATTAGCATCGTGATGCCACGCGGCCTCCGTGGGTGGCGTCGAAATACTGTTGTCCCAAAGGGGGTCCGTCCGTGTAGAGGTTTCTGAGGCTTCATGACTTACCAACGTAGAGCAAGTTCCAGAACGGGTCGCCGTTCTTCTTGTAGTTCAGGATCAACTCGACCGACTCCTTCCGCTCATCAATGGCAGTCTTCAACCTTCGGATCGGAGCGCGATCGGTGTGGGCTCCCTGGAGGAATCTACAATTTCGCGGAATGATCTCGGAGCGGGTGTAACCGGTGACCTTGACGAAGCCATCCGAAGCAGATACGATCGGGTTGTCTGCGAGGCTATTCGCGCAGTCAAATCGTGTCAGCCATCCGAAGCAGCAATTTGCAACATGAAAGGCCTCTTACCCTGGATTGGTCAAGCAGAAGCAGTCGCCGAGCCCCTGATAGTTGTGGCGATTGGTTGCCAACGCCCTTGTTGCGCTCAGAGCCATCTGGTACCGCACGAAACGGGGGTAGATGTCCAGGAAAACATCCTGCTCGACACTCTCTTGCAGGTCCGAGAAGAGATTCTCCATAGATGGGAGCGTTTTGGTCACAAGAGACTTCATGTTGGAGCGGACCGCTTTCCGCGTCTCCCCGTTGACGTTGATCTGCTTCGACGATTCCTCGGAGAGAAAGTCCTTGTGTATGCTTGTCATAATGCCCGCGAGTTCATTCAAGGCGGTTTGGTACTGTTCTACCTGTATGATTCAACGCGATGAGTGAGCTGCTTTTACATGCGTCTCAATTTCTCGTTTTCGCTCACCTTTTTGAGGAACTCAACACTTTCGCTGCAGAATCGAGCCTCGCTAAACTTGAGCAGCTGATGCGCCGTTGTCGGGTTGTGAAGAACGACCTGGAATATTCCAGGCCCGAAGAAGTCGACTGTACGGTTTGAGCTGCTGCTTGTGATGCTGTGCTTGGACGTCGACTGCCTCGAGATCGACATCGAGTCGTCGCTCATGGCCTTCCTGTTCGCCGTCGCCGGCTGGTAATCCGGCGTCAACGTCGCGCCCAACCCATTCTTCACACTATAGTCGTGGGCCGCTTCCTCATCCATGTCTGAGTACTCCTTGTACGTTGCCTGCGAGGGCGTGGGTTGTGTGGACGCCGTTGACTGATTGGTGGCGGCTCAGCATCCTGGTACAAGCGGTTATGGTCCAGAACCGGTGTCCGAAGCCCTAGCTTATGCGCGGCCAGAGACTCAGCGGCGCGCGATCGAGGTGGCGGTTGCGACGATTGTCGCGATGACGTCCTTGAGTTGGTGGGTCGATCACGCGTGTGTCGATGATGCGCCGGCGGCGTTTGGGATGTATCCTCAGTCGGCTGGTGGATGGCGGTGAGGGGCGTCGTCGCTATGTCTCGATGGCCATTGCGATGCTCGTTGCGGTATTCGTGGTATTCGTGGTCAATATCATCGCCTTGGTCGTCGTGGCTGTCCTCTTCCTCCTCCGAGTCGTTGTATATGATCCTGCGCCGCCGACCTCCTATGGGCGGAGGGGTTGCTGAACGGATCGCTCGAGGGGGCTCTACCCCTTCGTCTCTGTAGGAGTCTTCCTCGGCCTCTGAAACCTGCGCCAGCATCGTCTGGCAGCTTCGATCTCTTCAGCTCGAGGGGGACGCTGCGGTTTTTTATAATCGCGTTGTCTGGTGATGCGATCTGGGCTGTCAATGGCTCGATCGGGACGAGAGGAACGTCGCACAGGAACCGCTACGCTCTCCCTTTCAGACCTTGTGAAAGAGCGAGGGGAATGATCCCGGGGAACCATGTCTGACCGAGACAAAGGGCGAGAAGGGCGACTAAGTTCAGTACTGTTTCGTACGGACCGGGAAGGTCCACGCTGCCCCGACGGAGTTGCCCTTTCGTGCTTCCCTATGGCCGTATCCTGGAAGCCATCGGAGTGGTTTCCGGGGGCTCCATATCCTATCGCAGCACTGGATTCTGAGATAGAACGTCGAAGCTGCGGCCGAGAGTATTCTCCGTCACTATCCTCTGATTCTTGGCCAATGGCGATACGCGCCGCTTCGATGGCTGCCGTGTCTACCCGGGGCAAAACTCGAGAAAACAGTTCGTCGTCGATAGACCCTGTAGGGATAGCCTTCGAAGCGTTGCCGTTCCCGGAGGAAACGAAGGCTGCGGCGTCGTCATCGGCGTCATAGCCAGCCGCCATGGCTGAGGGATGCGCTTGCTAAGCACCGAAAGCAAGAAAACTTGTTGGTCGGATTGTCGCTGCGCACCAGCGGATGCGAAACTTTGCTGGGTGAGTCGGCGCGCGGATGTCTCACCTTACGGCCATACGCGTGGTGATTTCCAGAGCAAGAAAGGAAAGACTTCGAGACAAGAAAGAGGGTGTTTGGCACCTCTTGAAAGATTGGAGCAGCAGCCCACGCTGGCCCAGCGGGAGCTCGATTCCCATCCAACATGTACGCTCGAGTGTTTTCGTTCGTTGACACAATTCCGGCACTTGGCATCGGGCAGGGGAATGCTCGCCACCAAGAGAGGGGTAGGCCCCATCAAAACCTGTTTTTGCCCTTCCCAAGTGAAGGTACTGGCGATAGCGTTCGGTTGCAAGTGCTTGAAGTGCTTGAAGATGGGACGACAGGGCAGATGGGCCAGAAGCCATCCATCCAGGGTCCCTCGCTAGCTTGTGCTCGGACCGCGGCTTGCTTGGGGTCCAGCCGGGTGTAGCTTGCGAAAGAAAGGGTGACATTTGTCTCCGGAACTTGATCCGTCCCCAATTTCACGTCTGCTGTCGAGATATTTCCCCCTGCATACAGAAGAATCCCCCTGTTTAGCCTGGGGACACCGCCTTCTAGACCTTGAATGTGTGTGCAATTGTGTCTTTGCGCGAATTATCAGCCCGGTTTCTGGGTCAGAATTGCGCTCGCTCCATATGTTCAGAGACGGCTTCGCTGATGAACCCTTCACATGAGGTTCGGAGGTGGTGGGGTTCATCGGAGATGGGTCCCCAACGCCCACATCAACTCCGTCTTTGCGGTCAAGGATCCGTGGATCATCGATAGCCGAGGGGTCTTCACGGGCTCGACGACCGTTTAAATTCCATCGAGATCCGGTTAACATGACCAGAAATGTGACCAGATCACATTCACGATTGGCGCCCGTTGCAAGCCTAACGCCGCGGGTCCGTGTGGCTCGTGGCTGCAGAAGTTTGTGCCATAAATCACGTTTTTTAATGTTACTTTCCACGGCAGCCAGAAGGTTGCTCGTTGCGGCCGTTGGATCGCCGATTCCACATCATCTACCCAAGGGTAGGTGATGCCTGCTGGGATACGGAATTACCGATCGCCTCTTCTGCAAATGAAGCATATCTTCTCCGCAGGCTGCTCCGGAATGGTCACTCGTTTGGCCGCAGTAACGAAGCTGCATAACTAGTCAAGGCGGTCCCTCCTATGATCGCGCACGTACGTAACACTACAGAAAACCAACACACAATGAATGACGTTCCATTCTACATCTATCGTACGAATATCGGCGATGGTTTATAGCGGCAACGCTACCTATGCAGACTGCAGTCTCAGGCTTCCGCGTGAGCCCGAGCTCCCTCCTCCCTTGTTAGTTGGGAGATGACTGGTCCGACTGGATGGCGCGGAGTTTGCGATGCAACCCTGCCCTTCGGCGCACATGGATATGAACAGACCACTCGCTGCGATATGACGACACAATGATGGTCCCAAGCGCGGGAAATGGTCAGTTTGCCAGTGAAGGGTTCGAGCTAATGGTCCTACCCGGCGCTTGCTCTCGTGGCCAGATGGCGATTTCGATCGTTTGCACTTTGATCAGTTATTTTTGTGAGCTAACGGATCATAGTCCGATACCCCAACTCTGGGCTTGAACGTGCCTCATCCCAGTTGGTGGGACTCTTGGATCAAGTCTCGGTCCGACTCATGAGAAAGGGTTCGTCTCAACTCGGAACCTGCTTGGACGAGGTGAGGCACGGAAAGTGGGCGAGGTCGACCAATCGCCAGGGTCTCAAGAATGGGCCTGCTCCATCTTCTCTTCTCCGAATTAGAGCCCCGGAATAAAGCGACAGCAACAGGAAGAATCTCCAATGTAACCCCACCTGCATATCTGCGTGCACAACGTATGCAACAAGAATAAGCATCTCCGTAGCACAGATCTAGATTATGAGATGTGAGAGGTGATGGGGTTTGTGCCTGTCTACCATTTTCGTGTCGGCAGCATGTCTTTTCCCAGCCTGGAGGTCGGGTCCTACCTGGCTTACCATTATTTTCAGAAAGCCCGGGCATCAACGACAATAACAACAACAAACGTTAGGCCTCTCGAGTCATATCAACAGCCCGAGATGGGTCGTTTCGTTGTCTGACTCGCACAATACGACACGGACAAATTCATCGTATGGGAACATATAGGCCTTGTCTTATGGCGAATACCACTGCAAGTTCTTTGAGTTGGCCGCTGTAACCCTATCCCAGCTCAGCTTGCGTCGTACCTGGAAACACCATGTTGGGTTGCGAAGTGGGGAAGACTGCGGAAGGCTTTGACTTGTTGTAGTATTCGATAATGGAGAACCTGTGCCAAGACGATGCAGAATTCGTGTTTTCATTCAGGATTTCCAGACTGAGTTGTACAGAACCTGGTCGCGTTGGTCGCCCGGAGAGTTTGACCTACATTCAAAAGGACGTTCTCTTCTGCCGATGAGAAGCAGAACTACCAACAAGTGGGCCAACCAGCGGATTTTCACCTCATGTTATACAGTCACAGTACTTTAAGTCGTTCGCTGAAGGGTACTAGCTCTCCTGAGCGTCCATGTCCAGAAGTCATGTGGGCTTATCCGCCAAAGCTCTGCATCATGTAAAACATTTTTATCGAAGAAGGGAGTAAGCAAGTTTCAAGCTTTTTGCCCACATATATCCTGTGCAGTGATTCGATGTATGCGGAGAAAGTTGCTCTATGAATACAATAGCATCGGCTTTCTGGTCTTGACCTTTCGGGAATCATTTGTCTGTTACGTCATACCTGCTCCCGGTGATGTACGTTGTTTGATCGTCTCTGCTTGAAGACAATCGAATTTTCGCACCATAACCGAAGAGCGTAAGTGCTAGCGAGGTGGTTCGTAGTGCGAGGAAATAGAACGCAAAACGGCAGTTCAATGAGACTCATGCTCTATTGGTGGTTTCTATCTATCAGTCCGTAACCATGCAACGCGAAAGGCGACGCCAACTACACAACCTAATGTAGCCCCTGTCAGTGTTTTTTATTTTTTCTTTCTTTTTCGAACTTAAAATAACATCTGAATGTTCTGAATTCCGGGGAAGTGGGAATGACACATAATGATACTCAATTCTGCGGCATTGGTCAATTCCGGATTTGAAAGCGCAGCAGAAGGTTCAAAGTGAGCAGGTAGAGCAGGACAGTAAATCGCCAAGAGTGGTCGCCGCAACAGAACAATCACCGAAACATACACCGAATGTTTGAGACGTTCTTTCTTCTCATATTACACATCAGACTACTGGGAAGTTTGTGACGCATGCACGAGAGCAGATGCGAGATTGGTGGATGCTAGACCAATTTGGTGTCAAGTGTAGCGCGATGGAAATGGTGGTTCACATCGTCCAGACTAGCAGAGCTGGCAGAGTTTTAAACGCATCACCATTGGGCTTGCGCGGCCGCTCGCAGCGAGTAGCAAGTAGAGAGCCTGATTAACTCACCAAGTTTGCCCAGCACTACCTCTGTCAAGCTTTCCAGCAGGCTTAGATCATCGTCAGCGCTCGCTCATCTTTTTGTGCTGCGTATCTGTAGCTAGGTCTCATCGTATAACTGAGGTGATTTTTTTTATATTTCTTTTTTAGCAAATTGGAGCAATCGTTGAACCACTCTGGGGCTTCGATTCCCAGTGCAACTCCCGTCAATAACTAGCCCACGGGTAATGAGTGATGCAGTGGTCAAAGTAATTATACGGGCACCGAATGGCGCAATGACCGTCTCAAGAGCAGTCGGATCTTGGGGCCCATTATAGTCAGCAGTGATCAGGTAGATGGTCAAGGCATGAATAGAGGTTTGCCGGATTCATCGTCCATCTTGTATGCAAAGTTCACATGTCGATTTGTGTAATAGTTGAACTCGAAGCAATAAAAATCTTGGCAATCTTTGGAATCCAACTTTACTAACAAAAAGCCGAAGATTATTTTGAACCGTCAAGTTGGTCCAGGAGTTCAGTGAAGGCGCCCACGTCTTGAGTAGGCACTTGTGTGATGGCTGTGGTAGATGTATCTTTCACGTGCCCTTGTAACCTCCGCGAGCATTAGATGCCACACACAAATATACATGCAGCTTCAACGCGGCATAAAACAGAGGAAAAGATCCTCGGGAAGAATAAACTAGACAATGTTGTTTTCTAGATGACTAGTCAAGTTGTGTGCATCCGACTCGTCGACAGGTATCGTATGGCAAGCTACTAATAGCAACAGCCGCAGGCTCAACAAAAAAGATAGCCCGATGACCCAGGGGAAGTAAATCTAACGCCGCTTGTATGCCCTATGATCTAGACAACATCCGTAAAATCATGTCTACCGCTGGCTGCTCACGTAAGTCTCGCTGGTTGCATTGGCGACGGTGACGGTGACGTTGTAGTTGGACAAGGTGGCGGAGGACGAGGCACCGTACAAGCTGTACAAGCTAGCGGCGACAACGTACTCGCCAGCAGCAAGACCGGCAGGGATGGTGACCGTCTCGGTAATGTTCTCGAGGGTGTTGGATTTTTCTGCGGGCAACTGTCAGTGCACGTAGGGCCAAGAAATGTTCGACTTGTTGCGCCGTGCTCACCAGGACCCAGGTAGAACGAGCCTATGACGTTCTGGCCGAGAGTGCCAGGGTAGGCGGAGGCCTCGGATGTAATGCCGAAGGCGATGGCAATGTCCTGGACGGACTGGATATAGTTCTCAGTCTCGATAATGGCCTCGACTTGGTCGCCAGGCTTGACGGTCTCCGGGAAGGCGATGCCGTAGATGCGGGCGTTGGCCAGGGCGAAGAGGCCGGCGGCGGCGGCAAGGGAAGCGCGGAGATGCATTGCGTTCGTTTGGGACGATCTCGTGGAGCTTAGAGCTGATCTTATACGTGGTAGTTGCGAGAGACCTCGGTGATGCTTCTCCTGGGGTTGGTCGTGTGCGTGTGGTGATGGTGTGTGTCCAGGGCGGGACGGGATGACATTGGCGGGTTTGTCCGATGTTTAAATATTCACATCGGAACATCGAATGAACATGACGATATACCCTGCTCGTATTTCCCCTGCTCGTATTTTCCCCTTGATTCTCGCACGACCCGACGTCAGGGTTCTCAAGAATTTCTCCGTAGCCGTGAATCGGCTGGGCATGACATCGTTGGAAACTCCGTGTCCGCCCTGCCAACCATCAGCGCGGCTTCGGCTTGAGCGGAGTGGCGCCGCGACCGATGGCGCAATCCCTAGCTCGTCTACGAAGCTCTGGAGAAGTTCAGACCGGGCATGATTTGAGCGGCATGTGCCTAACGTTTCCTGGACAGTCTATTCTTAGCAGTTGTCGCCAGTTTAGCGGGCTCGTCAGGACCAACATCTGGTCTGCAAAGGGGCGGACGTCGAGTGCAGGCGGCTGGAGAAAGGGAGCCATCGGGAAAGGCGTGCCGGGGAATTTTGGGGGATCCACGGATGACATGACGGGGAAGAGCCGCTGGACACTAATCAAACCTTGGCCAACTCGTCTGCCGATCCGGTCGATCTTTATAAATAAAAACACCGATGAAGGTCACAAAGGCCCGTGTTGGTAGAAGGGAACCCCAAGGAGGTTGAGAGGGAAGGCGAAATAGTCCGTTTGGGGCACTGCTCGGTTCGGCTTTCTCGCCCCGATCCAACCAAGTAAGCACCGGATCAAGCTGCCCATCTGCTCATCACAGTAACGTTTCAGCGCCAAAGAGCACCACCCGCACGTAAATGACTGCCACAGCCACTGGCAGCCGGAGGGACGGCGCGAGAAGAGTGGCCATCGCGCAGGCGCAAACGGCATGCAAGACGCTGGGGAAGCCGGCTAGAATGCGCCAATTTTAGGGGTCCACCGACTGCCGACAGTGCTGCCTCCTTCGGGGAAACAGGGCCCGCCACCATGCCACCCAGCGCCTCTCGGCTTTCGAATGCTTGGCCACGCCTTGGGCTTTGACCTGTTCAGACCTGTGCAGGTATGGAAGATCTTTCAATACCCAGCGATGAGTGTCATGCTCTGTATTTGGCCCGAGTTTGGCGAGGCTTGGCAGGTCGTCTCTGAAGCACACTAAGAAAGGACTAGCTTTAATTCTGTCGCTGACTTCTCTGCCGCTGCATGCCGCTGCATGCCGCTAGAGGCAGTGATAATGCAGGTGGGTCTTCTCGTATTCTCAACGGCCCGTGCTTCTGTGCTCCATAAGCTACTTGTCTTTCTCCGCTTTCAACAACAGTCGCCTTGCCAGAGTGGTTAATGGGCTGGCCTGCTAGTTTGGGACAACGTCCCGGAGAGCCGATAGCCAGTGTCTTCGGACGCGCAGGTTCGAATCCTGTGGGCGACGCATTTGTTTTTTCCTTTCGCACCATGGCACGCATTCATTCACCTATTACCTACCGATGTGTTTTTTTTTAAGGCCGTTGAACGAAGTTGCTGAATACTGCCTGATGAAAGTAAGGTTTTGTTTCACTAGCATTTTTGGTCCCAACATGGAAGCTCGAGTCATTCGCGACGCGCGTGCACCGGGTCAACAGTAGTAGTAATACGGGCGTGCTGGAATCGAAGAATCCATTTTCTAATTACGTAGTTTCTCCGGACTTGGTGGACCTATGCCGCAACGTCAAGTCCGTAAGAGCTGTGCTGTATGTATGTCTTACGTCTAAAGTCCATATCCAAGACTTGTATTAGATATCTGTGCTCCAGTATTTTGCCTGGTGATGACGTTTTTATTTGAAAGAATAGTGGCGTTGTCTTGATAACAGAGTAACTGTTTTGAGAAGCTCAAAGGGAACTGATTGGCTGGGGTGGTAATGATTTTAATTTAAATCAAGGAGTGTGATAAAAGAATAGGCAAGTCTCTTGCTGTTACGGTTAGATATGAGATATGACTATTTTCTACGAATGTGGCTAAAGTTAATACCCAAGAGTAATGCCAAGGTTCATTAGCTTGCTAGCTAATGTTATTGGAAGAATCTGACTTGACGGGCTTGTCGGGGAACTTCCTGAATAAATCTGCCACATGATCCAGAGGCGCAGCCAATAGCCCCATCGCACTTTCAAAAGGCGGGTGTTCACCAGCGCTGGGGTGACTGCGAGACGGAACGAAATGCTTCGTTCGCCCGAAGCTCTTCGCCATGGACTCGGACTCGCCGGAGACGCGCAGAGCGGATTCCAGAGCAGGCAAGTCACCCTCTTCCTCTTCCTTGATATGTGGAGAGAGGACAGACCAGAGCTCCTTCAACTTGGTTAGGTAGTTGGGATCCTGTGGCTTCAGGCTCTGGAAATCCTTGAGGATCTCTTTGACCTTTCGATGGCCTCAGTATGTATCCATTCAAGGTCATTTCCCGAACTGAGGTTACGCTACCTTGTGATGCTCTTTGCGATCATTCTCGGCCATTTCATGACCGCGAGGTCCCATGTGCTTCTCGAAAGCAGGATAGACGACGAGTTCCTCGCCAACCGAGTGGCGAGCCAGTTCCCAGATGAACTGGTTACCAAACTTTTCTTGGTGGCCGTGGTCGCTGCTGTTGACTACCTCATTGTAGTACTGCTCTAGCTCACGGTGATCTTTGATGATCGCGTCCGAGATAGTGGTCATCATGGAAACGTTGCTGCTCAAGATTGCTATGGTATACGTATGACGGATATGTCGCCGAGAATTCAGAGACTTTGAACCCAATTAAGAGGAGGAAATACTTAGATTCGGAATTCTTGAAGTTGATGACACTGACACCGATGCGGTCCAGATGGAGCTCCGGGAACGTATATATAGCAATTTGCAACATATGGTTCTCCAACCCCAAGAGTGGCTTCCTTCGCAGCCAATCGCCGCCCGCCACAAGCGAACGCAGATACCGTCGTCATGATCGCATCACGGCGCCATTCATGCTCAGTTTTGTCTCGTTGGACACCATGTATGACCTTCAATCTCGGATTGCTAATTGAATTGATCTGATAGGCTAATCGATCAATGGGTAGCTGCATTGTTGGCGGGTGGGTTGGTCAATGACCCCGAAGTTAACTCACGATCCCGCGCCGGCAACGCCACCGGTCTTCTAATCTAGATCGGACAGCCTGGCGAAGATCTTGAAGGAGCTCTCTCAGAGCTTCACATGCCAGCTAAAGAGCGGACTTGGCTAGGTCTTGTGTCGTCAGGATCTCGATGCAGTCACGCCATGCTGAATGCCTGCCCAAGGAGTAAGGATGACCAGAGGCGGTGGCCGGCTTGAATTACAGCCGTTCAAGCCTGTCAGAAGTTGTTCTGCATTTTATGGAGAAAATTCACATTGAGCTGAGGAGCCTGTCTTACCTGTCATTTCCGCGAGGTGTATCTGCCAAGGGCAAGGAGGACATTGCGTCTAACACGGCCTCTCTGCACCAGCTCTGCTGTTCCTCTCCGCCTTTTCATACTTGGAACTAGAATTTATCGGCCGATCTCCCGCTAGACAACATATCTATGCTGGGGGCGAGACCGTCTATCCCCATATACATCGAACAAGTCAAAGCTGACGACCGACGAAGCACGCAGAATATTATTGCCCGTAGAATTACAAAGACGCATTCGCATAGCAACCATCCTGGTTCCAATAAGCAACCAGAATAACAAATTCCGAGTCTTCGAGTCTCCTCTGTGGGAATTGTGTTGAATGACGCTGGTGTACTGTTGAGCCATACATTCGATACCTCGCACCGATCGTTGCATATGGCGGCCGAATGCGGATGGCCAATCGGATTTCCATGATCAATAGACACAAAACCGCTCTCATTGCACTAGTAAATAGAGGGGAGTTTACTTGCTTTTGATATTAAGACGCTAAAATAATAGACTAAAATATAAGGACAAGTCACATGGTCAGATTATCGAGTACCTTGGAGATTATCCCCCCGAGACTTCTGGTCCTTCTCCGGCTCGGCTGTGCGTGCCATTCCTCTAAGGGGAGAGTTCATCAGGCTGGAAACCGTGAGATGTACGCTCCGTGGTGCCAGCTGCATGAGCAAGGCGGTGACAGCGGCGTTCCAGCTGCTGAACACCATCCGCTTCCCCTTCACAAGGCCTTTGTACCCGGCCATAGCCACCCTCTTAGGATCCTCCATGGCACCCGATGCCGCCATCATGAAGGTCTCTTCAGCGTGCGATCGCGTGATAAATTGTGTATGCGTTGGCCCGGGCATAAGCTGGGTGTTGGTAACTCCAGGATAGCCGCGCAGCTCGACGGAGAGTGCTTCTGAGAAGGCCCGTACATAATGCTTAGTGGCGTGGTATAGGTTTTGATGAGGGCTCGCCAGCCAACCTGTAGGGGGGAGGTGTGAGATGAGTTCAACGGTACGCAGAGTTGCGTCCTGGTGAGAAGAGGGTGTGTAAGCTCACCACCAACGCTGGATATTTGCAGAAACCATCCTCGCCCTCGCCTGGCCATGTCTCTCCCGAAGAGTTGTGTCAACTGGATGACCGAGATACAGTTCAACGTCGTCATACGCTCGACAAGCTCAGTGGGCTGTTCAAGAGTGTCACCAGCGCTTCCGAGTCCGGCACCGTTGACCAAGACCTCCACTACCCAACCCCGGCTGACGACATCATCGTAAAGCTTTTTGGCTGCTCCCGGGACTGATAGGTCGGAAGCAATGACTTCAGCACTCCTGCTGTACTTTTGCTCCACGTTCCGTTTGACGGACTCGAGCTGCTCTTCGTTGCGTCCGACAAGGACCAGGTCGTGCCCTTTCTCAGCAAAGACGTAGCTCAGCTCAGCGCCGATGCCGCTCGAGGCGCCAGTGATGAGCACAAGACCTGTCGGAACCCTAGGGCGGGGAAAGAAGAGGCGCAAAGGCAGAACGATGGCGGCTGCAGCTGGAACCACAAGTTTAGCATAGAGGGGAAGGAAGCAAATGCATAGGATTGCGGCGGTTGTCGCTGCAACGGAGATGAGGTCTATGCTTATGTCGTCCAGGACGAAACGAGTAGGTTTGAAGATTGCAGGGTTACCGCCTTCTACGGCGTCTTTTGAAGGTTGCTGCTCTGAGCCCATTGCTTTGTACACGAATGTTGGTTATGTGCGGCGAGGTTACACCTTTGGATTGGAGATACAGTGAGACGGAGTAAAAAGTGGTGCAGAATCAAAACGGGGTTGCTGTATCAAGACATCAGGTTCTCGTCGTGGTTATAAGAAATATTTACATCAATTCATTGGAGAAATCAAATCTTGATCTGCGTCGTCATCCATATGTTTCACTAGCCTTGAGCACCATCTCAGCCAACGAATGGTGAAGAAGCTCGATATGATTGGCGCTTTAATGCCGTGCTGCATACTTCCTGCATGGTTGAATCACTCTGACGGATTCACATTTATGAAGGGCTCTTTTTTCTCTATCAAGGATCACCATTCCTTACCCATGTTGTTCATGATTGTGGGACCAACGTTGCATTTCCGAAACTGGAGATTTCTGCAACACCAGGGCAAACCAAACTCCCAAGCGAGTGACTTACGGAGCGGCGCTGATGACGGGTATCCAATTGTCCCTCCCCTACCCCTCTAAAAGGACCTAGGAAACTTGGCCTGGAGTACCTATGACGCTGAAGCCTTGAGTTCACTGCGGGAATGTGTTGAAGAACACTGTAAGAGGTTTCTACTGCTATTTGGATCCTTAGGTGAATTTGTATGCGCTTGTTGTCTTGCGTTGTATGGTGCGTATGTAGATCGAATAGGTTGACTCGGAAATCGTCGCGGTTGTGTTTTCGTGGGCGTGAGGCTTTGTGCGTGCACGCCACATGAAAAACTCGGAGTCGGAAATCAAGACTGATATATGAAACGATTTAGATGTATCCGAAATTGATTGGAACGTACAGTCATTGGGAACTGAAGCCGCGGTGGACCATTATACTGGCATCTACTTGACGCATACTGACCGATTGATGTATCTGTACAACCGTGCTCGCCTGATACCAATATTGTTACGTTGCCGCCGTTGAGCATTTGCTAGCATTAGGTACGTTCCGCCGTTGATGGAGGGCACAATCTCATGTAGGCACGTTCAAAGAGCATATGCAGTCCTCCAAATGCTCTCACTGTGAGGGGAGTCGTCGGTATTCTCATGATACAGCGTCTGGAGATCCGCAAGCGTGCTTCATGGTTACTTTCACAAGCCTCCGAAACTGAAGTATCAATGAAAACGATGCAGTGCGCAATTACCCTAGGTCACCAGTAGAAGCATCAACGTCGTAGTCGAGTCTTCCGCCTTTGACGCCGTGCGAGGACATGCCGTGACCACTTCCGCACGACGCCACCCCCTTCACCGATATGAGAATTGCAGAACAAGGCAAATCAAAGGCGTATAACATCAGGCATCTGCCGGTTGTCCTCAATTCAAATACCGGTAATGCTTCTGGGCCCAATGATTTCAATATCCAGTACGGAATCAACCTTCATGTGATGCTTTTCGCAGCTTAAGGTGGTGGTTGAGTGGTTTGTGGTTTTCATGTGATTGCTGCAGCAACGGGAGCGGCAGCTGTTCCTATGGATTCTGAGTGGATAGCTTTCAATCGCACCGTGGTTCATTTGAGATCAACAGCTGATACAGGCAGGCAATTGGCCCGGAAGTGTTACCGGCTTGGCTGACGAGGCAACACCCCAGCGGACGATTCCCTCCGCCTGAGCCGAATGAACTTATGCTAGTGAGTGGTGCTCACTTCCCCCTATCGTCTGTGACTTCTTCATTTGATCTCCATGGCCAGGAAGTATGTCCAAGGTTGGATAAGTCGTTTCATGTATGCAGAGCCCCCAGGTACAAGTCTGATCACAATGATGAAAACAGACAATGCCACCGGCTACATTAAAGTGAGGTTTCACAGCGTCCGAATGGAACTCCATGTGCTCACAGGCCGGATTTGCCTAATTCTATACGTTGCTAATAGGAACGCGCATCAGGATGACTTGTTTATGATCTTATCATGCCGCAAGATCGTAGCAGACCATTCAATCAATCATAGAACATCTCGCTTGCCTCGTTGTTAAGCCCGAAATGCTTTTCTGGGCATAGCTTTTACCAGGACAAGAACGTCTTACATAGTAATCGCCTACCAATGCTTGACACTGCAGTGGACGATGGCACCAGAGGAGCCGAGAAGTGAGACTTAACGCCACAGATATTTTACCTTTGCATAATTGTAATAGAAGAATACATGTCTGCAATCCACCTACAACCTGTTCTGTCAACTCTGAATACGAGTATGTTTAACATGTCCCAAGAACTACATCGTGGCCACCAGCTGTTCTGTAACGAGCACGGAGTGTGTTCCGTCAACCCGTGGTCATGGCATACTGCTAGAATCGAATTATTCTTCGAGGACACTAGAAAGTGCTTATGCGTCGCGGGGAAAGAGTAAGATTACAAAACGAGTTAGCACTTTTGCGCGGGGAGGCAAAGCCCGGAGGAATTGCTCCGAAAAATGACGTGCCAAATGATAATCAGAATAGGAATACAATATGACAGATTACAATCTCGGATAGCCAGCCTGCGGGTGTTGTTTCTTGATAGTACTTATCGCATATGCTTCAGCTTGGTACCTGTTTTAGACTTCTATTTACGGCTCGGTAGCATGTCCAACTTGATTACAGAAGTACAGTTCTACCTAGGTTTAATTTGGTGCCATAAGGGGAGATCAGGATCGCGGTCTCACCTGCCCCAGTGAAGTCCGCCATTGGCTAACAAACACTGACGACCGGGGTAGTAAAGCAAGGGTATGTCGTAATCAACAGATGATTTGGATAGCTGATGCGCGAGAACCAAATCGGGATTGGTACTGGACATGAGAGGCCCTTCTACCGCGTCTCGTCATCGTGGTGTAGTGAGGCAGCCCTTAAACTGGATCCCTGGAGTTTTTCGCCGTCACCACAACACGCATCTTCTCTTCGCTTTGCCATTTCTGCATGATTGAATCACATACATATTATAAGTCAATCAGTACCTTCGTGGTGTCGTGCTGATGTTATGTACTGGAAATGAGAGACTTATGACGTTGCGTTTCTTTGACAACCTTCAGGCTTGGATTCTCATATAGAAAGAGAAAACACCCTCTCGAGCCCTTTTGCTTGACAATAAATTCTACGGACTACTTCGGAATCCTTGAATCTGGTTTCATATGCTCGCCTAAGCTGTTTCCAATTTCATTGTTAAAACTTGTGCTCGCATCAGCTGCCTTAAAGCCTTTACCTCTTCGACAAGATGCAGGAAGTCCTTGGGAGAGTCGCGGGAGGTCCGAAGGAGGTTCAACCTCAAGGCCTAAAAGGCCGCGTCGCCGTCGTTACTGGAGGTGCTCTCGGTATAGGGTTCGAGATCAGCCGTGCCCTCGCCCATGCTGGATGCAAGGTCATCATGGTCAATCGAAAAGAGGATCACGGCACGGAAGCTATTTCTCAAATCAGACAAGAAACCCCCGACGCCGAAGTCGACTGGAAAGAATGTGATCTGGGCCGTCTTGCCCAAGTCCGCGACGTCTTTACCCAGTTGAGCGAGTCTCTTGATCGCCTCGACTTCCTCGTTCTCTCCGCTGGTATCAATTCCGACAAGTATGATGAGGATGCCGACGGCATCGACCGACACTTTGGCGTTAATTACCTTGGCCAGTATTATGCTACCAATCTCCTCTGGCCTGTTATCAAGAAGACGAGCAAGACTGCCAACGGCCCTGCGCCGCGCATTGTGTTCGAGGCGAGTGAGGTTCACCGCATGGCGCCGTCCGAAGTGCACTTTGCCAGCTTGCAAGAAATCAACAACCCGGAGCTAGGACCAACGCAGCTTTATGGCCGTTCGAAGCTGGCTTTGATTCTTCTCGCCAAGTTTGGTCTTACGCAGAAAGTCATCAAGCAAGGCAAGGTTAACGTCTTTGCCACTTCCGTGCACCCAGGAACGGTACGCGTATTCCTATTTCTACTTTATTTTTACTGTCGAGGAACGGCATGGCTAAATCAATCTTGGCAGGTGAAAACTGGTATGCAGGATCAGTGGAAGAGCGCTTACCCTGGTGTCACTGGTCAGGTACTCTCTGGCCTCATGAAGCTCGTCGGACGTAGCCCCGAGCAAGGTGCTTACAGTGCTCTCTGGTCCCTGACTTCCCCTGACATTGAGGAGAAAGACCTCGGCGGTCACTACTTCATTGACCCTGGCCAAGAAGGCAAGGAAAGCTCCCAAGCCTCGGATGCCACGTTAGGCACGGCTCTTTGGGATTTGAGCGAAAGGATTGTAAAGGAAAAGCTTGGTGACGATGCGTTGGTTGACTGGCATAAATAGTGTCCATGTAGAAACATACGACAGTGTGTGAAATCCCCTTTTCCGGGAATCAAGTTCGGACTATTGACTGGGAAATCTCCGTAAAACACCTGCTTCTTATTGGTTCAGTCTACTGTGGTTTGCGGGTTCATTCCACCTGGCATATCGCCCGTGGTGGCTTACTTCGAAAGGACGTCTTGGGACACTTGCAGAAAGAGCCTGCAGAGCCGTATGACAGACCATCATCCGAATGCTTCTTTCCTTTGATTGGATTGTAAAAGACGCTTTGATCGGCCTCTATAAAACGAACAAGACAGGTTCCGAACCGGGTGTTCGGCCACCTCAAATGCCAATATCAAGTCGGGGCCCAACGAATGGGGGAATGGTGGTCGGCAAGTCATACGGATCCTTGAGTGAGTAGGAATAATAGTCACTTGCGTTAAAAACCGAGCTCCCGTTGACGTCCAAATGTATCTCGCCCGTGCAGTCCTTGAACTTGAGCCAATTGCTGCGGATTGTGGCATTCGGGCCCGCTACGACGGGGTCATTGACTCTTTCAAAGTAGCTCGTTTCAACCAGTAGTGCCGTGTGGCCGCGGGCGTAGTTTCCGTACGAGGTGACGTTGAGAAAATAGTTGTTGTACATATGGCACATTTGCAAATTATCTGCCGACGGATTTCGTTGGTTGGTCGAGTTGAAGAAGTTGTCGTTGATGGTCATCTTGGAGATCACGTTGGGAGTCCAACCAATACCGAACGCCTTGTTGTGTGATGAGAAGAGACAATTAGACACGGTGACGTAGTCGGTGTCTTTACGAAGGTCCATCAGGCCGTCGGCCATGCGGGCGAACTAGTTTCACTGTCAGCAAGTGATCGTACATTATTCGACTGCCAGCACAGGTCTTCATCTCACAAAGAAAAAGATGTAAACAGCAGCCCATGGTGGAGAGGTAACTCACAGTGACATGGTCAATCCAGAGATTGGTGCCTTTGTCGACCTGGATGCCGTCCCAGTCCTCCGACTTTCCGTTGTAGTCCTCAGGAATGTAGGTATCGCTGACTTGCAAGTTCCTGAGGATGATGTTGCTCTGGTTCGTGATGCCAAAACCCCCGCCAAGGATTTTCGCACCGGCACCGATTCCAATGATCGTCTTGTTGCTCGTGATGGGCACCTCATATCCTCTCGGCTCCGAAATGAGCTCGCCCTCGACGCGGATGATCAACGGCTCCGTCGCCTTCGCATACTGAACTAGTTCCGCATGCGACCTCGCCGTGACGATCCGGCCGCCCTTGCCACCGGTCGTTCCGCCATTGAGCGATGCAAAGCCGTGTGCTACGTCATCGCATTTGGCGCACGAAGTGTTGGTCGCTGCGCCGGTTCCGAGTGCCGGAAGTAGCGCGAGAAAAACTGTGAGGTAAGAGCGGAAGTTCGTCATTGCAGAAATATTGCGCGATATCTTGGGGATGTCGTCCGGATTGAGAGCCCCTATCGAAAAGTCAACTCAGTTGCCTTGAAGTCATCAACAAGCTGAAGAAACTGGAGATTACTAGCCAAAGTCTGGCTTATATGAACCATCGCTAGCATCCTTGATTGTGTGAATCTGAATTTTGACTTCTTGCGAGCTCCTATTCTACCACGCGGAATTTCTCAACCCTTTGCCAAGTCCGCTCATCATTACCCGGTTCTCCTCACTTGCAGACTGGTCGATTTCCCCGCCAATAACACTCATATCGAAGTTCCAAATGCACCTCGCATTTAGCCAGAGGATTGTTGTGGTGATCGTTTGCATTGAAAATCGTCGTTATTTTCCTCAATTGCTCATGTTGCAGAGGATCCCCCGCTCTGCTCCGCAAAAGACGTCGATGCGGGATGATATCAAGCGCAGCGTTCCCCGCAAACCCGCCGCCCGTCTAAAATGGCCCGAAAGACCGGCACTCAGCCGATCTTGGGCTGATAAGTCTCCGAAAGAAGATTAGGTAGGATGCCGTTGGGCCAGATCAAGTGGACGGCGTTGGTGGAATCTCATTTTACCGCAAAACAGCTTTGCTGGCAACAGTGCCAGCTCTGCCAGTCACCATTGCCACCTGCAGAAACCCCAACCTCAGAGCTTGCTCCCGTCTGGGTATAGACTAGTTTAAATCAGAGATGAATCTTTCCGCTCAACTAAGTGAGCTCTTTTTCTGGACTTCCACCATGTTGGTGACCAGACCGGGTCGTCTCACGCGACTTGTTTTGGCGCTAGAGGTAACAACAGCAGGCACTTGTCTAGCCTCTAGGAAACAATTGCTAAACTCTAGAACGGAGAAAGAACCAATCTTTTACGTACGGAATTTTCAAAGAAGGAATTCTAGACGCTCATCCCATGCCCAGGCGTAGAAATGTCCGCGCAACTTGTCCAGCAACATGTGTGGTGGAAACTTTTCACAGTAAAACTTAGGCTCAGCCAGCCAATATTAGTAAATTCTCACCTGCCATCCTTGTATGTATACCTCGTTCTAGAGCTAGCCGGATCATGGAACTGTGGAATTTAGATCATGAGCTGAGCTGTCACGTAAGGCTGGTCAGTGACTTGGAGCAGCATTGATGCTGTTGCTGTTGCGGTTTCTAGTCAACTGATTGTGCAGGAGTTTTATAAAATAGTGCCCACGACGTATGTCATTAGCTTGTTACTCCGTGGGAAACCCAGCATGTGATGGGTTATCATAACGGGCTTTCGACCGACAACCTCGGTTCAGCAAAGGTAAAAGTATGCAAAAAGCAATCTTGTCCTTATACTCACCAACACAAGTATAACGTGGCAACTTGCAGAATAGGCATGCTAAAAGCTTGTTTGTTGTAGCGAGAGAAAGAATCCGTTCGCGCTAGTAGCTCTCTTGCACGATCCTACTAGCTATTGAGGTAGATTTAATTGAGGCGGTTTGATGAGTGCTGATAGCATCTTAATTTGTTATTACTGATTGCGCTCAGCGCTATTTACTGCGGCGCCAGTAAAATTCTAATTGCACACTACATTGTGCTTGGCTCGGAAAGTGGCTGAATCACCGCGACGGAGACAGGCTTGTCGCAACGTCGAGAATATGTCCCACAATTCGCTTGGAACAGTCGGAATTGCCGTGGAACTGGATATGACCTCCATGTTCTTTTGAGCTTCGCGAAGAACGGTTAGCCTGAATCGGAAGACTTGAAAGACAATCGCGCCCGAAACAACAGTTTGCGACGCCATTGCCAAACCTTGCCACGATGGTTTAGAGATCTCGTCGGGTTTTGAAGCCGAGTTACTCTAGGGGGGCGCAGGTTAAAGGCATTACTTTTAGGGTTTGTCGGCATACAAAGTTTGGAAACAGTATACTCAAGTTGCCGTGGTCTTGTTTCAAACGATCAGTGGAGCTGATTGACACAGGCGTGAATCAGGACAGCCGATCACAACCCCAACTGCGCAGGCATCTCTGTACTTCTACGCCGTGACATGCCCTACCCCTCTTCGGCGCCGGCCGATCGGGCCCCGATAAAAGGGAGCACGCCACGGCGGAACGGAAACAGCCGCCCCCGAGAAGCGCGGGTCGTGAGAGTGTGTCTTCCGCACGTATTGGCCGAGACCGGTCGGGAGGATGCTCCGACTTGGATGCACCGCCTGCAGGTGCTCACTCCCCAGATCTGATGTGATCACCTGTTTATCGATCTTGTCTTTGAGAAGGGCGGAGAGCAACCGATGCTGCAATGATGATGAAACCGCAGGTAATGAAGACGTATTCTTGCCCATGACGTCACTAAGACATATGTGTTTCCCAATGCCCAGCAAGACATTTGGAAAACACCAGGGAAACGACAAGATCCCAGTGTCAACACTAAACACTCGGATAGTCAACTCTCGACCGAGGCCATCCGACAACATCTTACCGCTGTAGCGACGTGACGCTGCAATCTCGTTTACGACTGATCATGCAACCAAGCCGGAGACGAATGCCGGAGAACCGATCAGCACCAAGAATCAGGTCCTCCAGGCAGGCGCATCGGCGGTCCAGGTACGCCGTACTTTTACCACGAAGGCCCGAGGGCGACATTGACATGATCATAGGACTTTGCGCCTTTGAGAAACGTTTGCGCCCATCTCAATGCCTTCCACGCCTACGCCTCAGATCCCTCCCGCGTGGTCGAGGCCAACCACTACTGCGGCCACCTGAACGAGGATGTACGACAATGCATTCTCTACGACAGCCCTGAGCCGAATGCGCGCATCATCGGCATCGAGTACATGATCACGCCAAAGCTGTACGAGACGCTGGACCCGGAGGAGCGGAAGCTCTGGCACAGCCATGTGTACGAGGTCAAGTCTGGCATGCTCATCATGCCGCAGACGACACTGCCGGACTCGGTTTGGGAGACGGCCGAGAACCGGGAGATGGAACAAGTCGTTCATCTGTACGGCAAGGTCTTCCACCTCTGGCAGGTCGACAAAGGCCACCAGCTGCCCCTGGGCGAACCGCAACTCATGACAAGCTTCACTGAGCCGGGCCAGTTCGACTTCGACAAGTACGTCGGTGAGAGAGACCGCAGGTTCAAGTCGGACTATAAGCGAAAGCAGGAGGCGCGGAAGCACATTGGAATACCGTCAGTTCATCCCGACGCCGACCAGACGTGGAAGGACAAGGACAGGAACAAGGACAAGAACAAGGAAGCGTTAGTCTAGATTTCAAACACTGATGAAGTTGATGCAACGATTCTCTTTTTTTCCGGGGCTCTTCTATGCAGGAAAAGGCAAGCCGTGAGGTTGATGCATCGTGCCGCGGAGGGTATACCCGTTCCCCCATCATCGACTATTGGCCCCGACGCATGAGCGTCGTGGGCGGGTCGAACAGGAGTTGACGCCTGTCGGCGAGACAAAGGGGCGATTGTCATGGGTAGCGCAGGCAGTTCAAGACGAGGTGAATGCAGTTTTACAGTTGCGGAGGGCAGGCCGAGGCGAGATTATTCCATCTGGGCTCCTCCCATGCTTTCGAACCCTCGGACGACGGGGGTCCGGTAGCGAAGCCAGAGGCTGTGGATATTCAGAAGCCAAAAGCGCCCATCGGCCGGCGAGTGACGATGCAGAACAGGCAGAGAAAGCAAAATGCCGAGCTATCCCCTTTTACACACTAGTGGCTCGATGTCGATGCTTCAGATTCGTCTCGAAACGTTCCCCCCTCTCCTCTCGCTCGCTGCAGCCCACCCACTTGAGGCTGCTGGTGATCGAATGACATCTGCTTCGGCGGCCCTGGCGGTGGGCCAGGGTGAAACGTGAAGGGATGATCCTGGTGTCGCGCTCCGGGCTCAACGCAGGGATAAGACGGGCTCCTTGCAGCAATCTTGTGGATCCCACGCTTCTCCTTTCCGTCACGGAGAATTTTTTTAGGGTAGTGGTGCAAGCGGCTGGCAACTGGAGCTTGACTGGTTGAGAGGGAGGAGAGCGAGAGAGCTGCGGTGTGCCATCCGACGCCACGTCTTCCATGTCTCTTCTATGCAAGGTACGCGCACTCAAGCCTTCAGGTACCCCGTACGCCATCTGGCACCTCGTGTTGGATACGGGGATGCCGGCGGACGAGATAGATTGCGCCCCCAGACTCTCAGGAACAGAGTTCACTATCGGCAGGGCTTCCCTCTGGCTTGCAGGTTCGCTGAAGTGCGTGCTCGAGTCTCTTGAATATCTCCCGGCCTCTGGGCTCAGGTTCTTGGCTGCCGGCCAAGGCGAAGATGATCCATGAGTCGGTCTGTCGGTAAGTGGCTCCGATCGCCACAAACGCCCCGAGAGGCTCATTCGCGCCTCCTTGTCCTCGGGAAACGGCAAACCCCCAAACGAAATGAACGCCACGATCTGGGCTTGATCTGCCACACTTTGCGTCCCGTCGCGCTCTCTTGCTTCCCCGGGCCTGGAGCGGCAACTCACTCTCGGCCGGTTTCCGAGCGCAAATCTCGGATAACCAGCGGCACCAGACCAGCCACGTTCTGTGCGTCCTACCCGCGTCGGACGCCTGTCAACGTCAACGACCTTCAGGAATGGGACGAAAGCACGAGAAAAAATAGAATGAGAAGAGAAAACCGCCAGCGGTCCGCTAGCTAGCTAGCCCGCCCGCCTTGCCTCGCGGGACGCAGGCCGCTGTTTTTGGCCGTCGTATGCGTTTGGGCTTTGAGGCTTGGCGTCTGTATCATCCCTCGAGCCTGTGACCCTCTTAGGCCGGGGAGAGATGGGCCTACCCTTGATAATGGACGAAGGCGACAGCGCGGGCCTGAGGAGGGCCAGGGCTGCGGCGGAAGAGTTGCTCAAAGGGTCAAAGGTTCGATTGGTCCTCTTGCCCAACCCCATCATGCTGGCCAGCGCGTTGACATGCCCCGGTAAGTGAGTACAGCCATTGGCCCAGGCTGACCGGGACATCTGCTAATCCTACCATGAAACACGTTCGCCTCTCCGGGATGTCCCCCTCCCCAGCGCGTAATCGTCCGACCTTTTCCACCAGTCTCGGCCCTACCAAACACGGCTGGAAGCCGTTTGCGGAAACTAATCGTTGACTCGTGGTGGCCGAGTCTGTCGCCCGGCAAGGATCCTGGGCCAAACTCGAGGTCCACCACCACCTTCTTCAACGTCCAGCTTGCGAGCCTCCCACGCATCCCCAACCGCCTCGCTACCGGCCACTGACCTGGCCTCGAACCAACGCGAACTACACCACGCCGTGCCTCGCCCCCTTCTGCTTTTGCCTCTCCTAAACTCGTCCCTATGCCTCTCCTAGTCTCGTCCTTATCCCTCCCCTGCCGCCGCCCTCCCCCTTCAGCC